>CAXIVR010000002.1:115324778-115502278 GCA_964035755.1 Teleogryllus oceanicus
ACGACGTGTTTGTGATCCTCAAGAAGGAACTTCGCCTGTAAAATCTGTATTATGTAAGAACAAAAAAGTATGAAGTGCATACATAAATAAAATTTTCCATTAACTTTTTCATGGTTTTTCATAGTAACTTTTTCATATTTCTGTTTATTTTTAACGTTAACTTTTAGACGAAATATGTCTGTATGTCAGTGAGAGTATAATACCTTCTAGCACAGAAATTGAAGAATACAGTATTACAAAAATATCCCACCTCTTTTTACAATGATGTCCAAGTAGTTTCAAATGTCACTCATTTTACAGCTTTATCTTCGTCTTTATGTTATCACTTCAAGAGCTCCCAATAACTGCAATCATTACATTATAGCTAAGTGAGATCTTCATTCCTCAAAGCCGTCACTATCTCACATATTATCTCCAGTGACCACTTGGAAGTACCCCGTTTCACCCTTTGACTTTCTTCCTCCGCGCACCCTTCGCTCCATTTGGGAGCAGTGTGCGCGGCGCGGCGCGGCGCGGCGGCCGGGGCCCGCTCATCCGAAGGCGAAAGAGAGGCGGTGGGCGGGCGGGCTGTCTTCTTCGAGCGCCACTTGCGTTTAGAGCGCCCTCCGCTTTACGAGCGTTATAACTGCACACTCTCTCGGAAAGGCGTGTCGCGTTTACTGCGGAGTCGGCGGCAGGACCGTTTCGTCGCAGCAAACGAACGGCGCGCTGCTCGAGTTATGCACGAGACGAGACGATCTTCCCTGGGCATTATTCCTGAGAAATTTAATAAGTGCATATAGACTCATTTCCGGAAAATATTTTTCTTAATTCCCTTCATTTCCCTTTTCCTTTTCTTTCTCGCATTCTTGTGCCGGCTCAGTATTAAGAAACGTTAGTTAAGGAGATAGCCTTGGGACGTTGGGTCGCCGAGGGGTGGAGAGGGTCTGCTACCGTGGGCGACTGTGGGCGTAGTGAGGACTCATGTTTGGTAGAAGAGGAGGCGAAGAGATTTCGAAAAGAAACCTTGGTTATGTTTTACTTGAAATGTTTTAGTACTACTTTCGTTAGCATAAATAAAACGAGTACGTGGGATCATCGGAAAGCAGAAATGGTAGAAACTGAAAATGTGCTAAATAGAACACATTTTAAACACAAAATGAAAGAAGAATGATGAAACACCAACTACAAAGAAAAAAATGGATCTACGATAAATTTTAGATTTTACTCGATCTCAAAGCAAATATGAAGAATAAGTACGAAGCGAAATCAGTAGAGGGAAACAATAGAAATACTTAAGAGTGTAAACATTATGGGAAAGGTAAATGTGACAAGTGAGACTGTACGTTTAAGATAGTAGTATCTTGATGGAGAACTTGATGACCCAGAGACAATCCAGGAAGGATGCGTAACACAAAAATTAGAATGGAGGATGAACTAATGCCGTGATATAGGAAGAAACCGGGTAAGAGAACGAAGAGAGGAGCACGAACCGGAACCGCGGGCGCAAAGGGGCCACTGCGCAGACGAAGACAAACGGAGAGGGGCGCCCGCGGCGGCGACGACGGACGACGGGACGCGAAGACGTGTCGCGGGGGTCGCGAAGAAAAAGCGCCCGCCATTTGGCATGCAGGTCACGCGCCGCTGGCAGGGCGGCCGCTCTCCCGCTTCGCGCGCGAGGGCGCCCCAGGGGCGACCGGAGGTTCCCTTTCTCGGTCGTCGCCTGTTCGCCCATCCGCCCGCGCACCGATATATCCATTCATTCGACCGCCCACCCGTTCTCTGGCCCGCTTGCCCGCTCCCCCCGCCCCCCCCCGGTTCCCCCTTTCACCCGCCCGCTCGCTCCACACGTGCCCCCTCGCCTGCGCCACGCAACCGCCGTCGCCACGACCTCGACGGGATCGGTGGCGGGGGTGGCTATCGCGAACTCGTCGGCTATCGGCTTCCGCACCCTTTCCCCGCGCATCGCCGCGCCGCTCCACTCCACTCCGACCCAGTGCTCATCCGGCCGCTGCGCGCCGCGCACCACGCATCATTTAGCAGCAAATCGCGGCATGGCGCGGCGCAGAGACGGCACAGAGACGGCGCATGATTCCAGCCAGCGAAAGGCAGCAGCAAACGGAAGCTGCGCACTGCGGCTCGGCTCGGGGCAGCGCGGGAAGGGCGGCGCGAGCCATCGAGGTGAGGGTGTCGTGCGGAGCCGCGACGCTCGCTGTGCGCGAATCTCCACGGGGCGCAATGGGGCGAGCGAGATTCGCGTGAAGGAACAAGCGCGCTCACTGGACGCCAGAGGTAATTAGGACATTATTTTGCACACGTTCTTGTCTTTCATTCGCCGCGAGGTAACGGAGGCATTCCTATTCTGCTAAAGAAATACTGCTCTTTCTTTTAGATAAACAGGAACATTAGGATTCAATGCGAGCCATAATAATGAAAAAAAAACTTCCTTATCATTTCTTTTTAGTGTTTTTGATGATGTGAAGGCCTTTGGCATTTTATTAAGATGCAGCAGATTCAAGCAGAAGTGATTTTGTGAAATAATTCAATTTTAAATATGAGATAGTGGGAAGCTAGGATATTGTAGTTGAATTTAATATCAATGTTTACTGCGTTTGTAGGGTTTTTGTGTATTCAAAAGAAATACAAAATACGCTGCATGAATCAAATTACAAAAAGGAAACAGTGATATACAGATGGCAGGTATATCTATTTCTTTGGGTATATTTATGTAGTAAATTTCTTTGTTAAATTCCATGCCACATACGTAATGCTACACACACGTACTAATGTTTTCAATGTCGTAGAAAGATACAGATATTTTGATGCTATTGTTATTAAATTTTTATGGAAATAAATTATAACAAGAAAGGATATATTTACATTTTCGAACACGAGGGATATTTTACCAAACTCTCCAAGTATAGACATTTTCAAATTAACCTTTAAGAGCTGATTACACTGAATTCTACAGATAATCAATACATATATACAATACTTATCTACAAATAAAGTACTGTGACATACCAGATTGTCACACAATATTTTGATGGGAATTGGGGATAAACATTTATTAAATTCATCGTAAAAAGTGTAAATGTTGAGGGCATAGGCATGCAGGCAGGGCGTTCCTTAGCAACCAGGGAAGCGGAAGTACATAAACAGAGCGTGGCAAGTAACGGACAGAAGATTGTGATAGAAGGGCATATAGGATTGGTGGTAAACTAGTAATGGGGTGTGACGTAGAAGAAAACTGGAGATTGTTTTGGTAAAACAAGAGACAAGAAGGTATGAAAATTATGGAGGGTTGAACCTCATAATATTTGAGGAGAGGAGCTTTAGACCGCGTACCGTGCACATCGTAGAGGCCATTGTAAATGATAGATACGGAACTTGGTGGAATTTTGCGGGAAATAATTGAGCAGTGAGGACTTATATTTTGTGTGCGTAATTCTATTTGGAACTCTGAATAATTCTGGCACCGGGAGTCCTAAGTGAAACAATTAATAAGTTGAGAAGGACACTGACCCGGCAACGGACCGAGAACAAGATACAAGAGAGAAGATTGGTCGGAGCAGTGGATTCTTCCTGGCCTCATCGTCCAAGAGCTCATGGATATAGTAGATGAATGATAATAGTAAGAATAACAGCGCTATTCACAATTTTTACTACCGGTTATGACGAAGGTGACACGTTACAAAGAATCGATGAATAAACTTACAACGTTCTCATTTTGAAAAAGAAAAGCTGATTATCATTTCTTCAGCATCTTGTGCAATCCATAGATTAATAATTTCTTTCCAGAAACAAATTTCAGATACCTTGCTTCTTCCGTATGGAGAGCGGATCGAATGATCGTTTGCTAGGAAGAAAGTAAGTACTGGCGACGATTATTTTCGTAAGAACCCAACCGGCAGAGATAGTAGGATAATTATTTCCCTTTAGATGTGTTTGCGGGAAATTTGAAATCGCAACCCTTTCCTGGCGCCCAAAAATGATATAAATTCAGAAACCGGTTGCATAAATAATTTAACAAAACGGAGAGGTTTCAGTACGTTGATGGAAGAAAATATGAACTTGCCATATGAGCGTCTTCGTCATGTAAACTGAATGATCAATCAGAAGAATAAAAAAATTAAGAACAGCTTTTGCATTCCTGCTTTCTTAGTTTTTATTTATAACTTAAGTGGATAGAAAATTAATTGATTAATGATGTTTATAATTAACTTCCCACATTGTCGACAATATCTCTTAGCGCACACTATTTCATCTAATCGTTCGTTCTAATTAATTTGCCCTATGCAAAGGAAATCAAACATCCTTCACATCTATAACACGAGTTGAATTTAAACTTCGACATTCTGTGCAAGTAAATACACTTATAAGGGCATTGCGCCGAAATTAGCTCAGCCAACTAGGAAAGCGCACAGAGTAACTAGTGCCCACTTTCCGTCCCTTTTGGGCATCTCCGCGATCTCTAGACCTCAAGGCCGGTCGTCTGCGAGGGGCGCTGGCGCGAGGGCCGGCTGAAGGGCGCCATCTTGAGCAAGGGAGGTGATGATGGTGGAAGGGGAGGGGCGGGACGCTGGCGGCCGAGGTAGAACTGACGCATAATTGCTACGTAAGCAAGGGCGGTGCTCCTCCGTCCGACCGTCGTCGCTCCCGAGGAGGTAATTTCCACTCCCCCTCCCCCCCCCCGCGCCGCGCCAGTCACTCCTTCGTCTCGCGCATCGCGGCCTAACTTCCCAAGTCCTCGTTGCCTTCCTGGCCCCGCCTGGCTTTCTCTCCTCCCCGCGACCCGCGATACCAATGCTACTACTCACCTCAAGAATATCGCCTTTAAGCGCCCGGTTGGTATTTGCGAAGAGCACAAAGAAGGTTACTTGCAATAGTGGTACCCAAGATCTCCACAAATTGATCTATGGTTTCATAGTGATTGCTAGATGTTCGAAACCACTTGATTTGATAAGTTTACTGTAAAGCAGAAGCGTTTCTTAAAAACTATAGAAGTTCATGTCTATAATACTCAAAATATTGGGCTTCTGGCCAGCAAATTATGCCCGAAATAAAGTTATGATGGTTTGAAAACGATTGATTTGGTAATTTTAAAAATGCAATAAATATTTTTTATAAACTCGCATGTCTTTGAAGATGAAGAAAGTCGAAATATCGTGTAAAAAGATGCAAATTCATCTATAGTGTTTCTCAAAATACAAAATGTATTATTCAGTATAAATATACATAACATAATCATCTCTTTATTATGTAACAATATATGGTTTTATAATTGTAAAGATAAAGATACAATCCAATGAACCACAAAGCATGACGAAGGTATACTAAATTATGTGACAGTAAACTTATATTACACGTTTCTGTCGCTGAGTGTTTTTTATAACCACTCAAACAAAACATTTAACTATTTAATAAATCAACAATACAGTGACTTTTTGAAGCGCAAAATAATAGATTTTTTCCTTCATGAAATATCAGAGTGGATAATTTGAAATATTATAATATAATTTGATTTCGTTGACAGCAACTACAAATACTTGTAAAGTTTTCCGAACTCAATATCGGGATGGAAAATGGGTCTTCCTTTCATGTTCCATTTACGAACTGAAAATTTACATTTTGATGAAACAAATTGTCAATCTGTTTGTACATTGTTTTTTTCATAATGAACCCTATAATTATTGTTTTCTTTCAATTTTGCATGTATTTGCACCAATGATCGAACACGCAGAACAAGCTATGCGTTTCACACCATTATATTACGTACATTTCTGTCCATTGTCCCGAAATACAATATTGGATACCATAAACAAATTGGCATTGTACAAGTATATCTGCTGTGAACTTATATCTATTTAACATTCTCTAAATTCCTTCTAGAAAAAACATTTTTTAAAACATTTATAAAAAAATTGAGTTATTTAAAAATTCTGTAAATGTTCAAAGATTAATTGTCAAAAATAAAGATGCCTCGCCTGTAAATCTGCCTGTAAGCCGAAAGCTGGCCGATAATATCCATCGGGTAAGAAAGGGTATTTTCAGAACTTCTGAAATCTATTACACGTCTTGAAGACAATTATATCAAAAAGCGCTTCGTTGAATAAAAACTCTGAAAGAATACTTGTTTTAATACTCAATATTATTCCAGTCCGAATAACTCAAAATTTAAGGTTTTCACGAGAGTAATAATTCGGTGTTTATTTTTACAGTCACAATATAAATGATTTGATTTTAGTTGTGTGACATTATACTGATACTTATTCAATGTTGAAAGGAAACATTCACTACAGAAGAGAGATAGAGATTAGAGAAAACATACAGATTCAACCCAATGTTGAATGCCTATTGAAATTATAATTTTTGATAATTTAATTTTTAAGTATCTACTTTGGGTATCTAAAATGAAACATTTTGAAACTGAGATTGGTTTGGTAATACGAACACAAGTATTGTAATAATCCATTAACTCAGTATATTCACATAACTCACAGGATTTACTTTCATAATGAAAATAAATAGAATTGAATTGAATTTGCCTTATTTTACGTGGCGAGACTCAGGCCATGGGGCCTGCTCTTCCGTCTGACCACGCAAATTTCGTTACACTTCTTTCATCAATCATGGGAGAAAGAAGGTATTACTTGGGCGACGAAACAGGCGATTTGAATTTAGCTCAGAGGCGTCATTTAGGCTTGACGATGTTTTACATGCAGTAAATGTACTAACATGGGACAGCCGGCTTTACTTCCCCTCCGAAGGAAGGCGTACGAAAGATTTTTTCGCCCTTAAAAATCCACGGCTTCGATCGGGTTTGAACCCGCAAACTTGGGTGGAAGAAAGAGGGAAAGAGAGGAAGAAAGAGGGAAAGGGAGGAAGAAAGATCTCTCTCTCTCTCTCTCTTTTTCTTTTCTTTTCTTTTCTTTACGCTAACCGCTACACCATCGCCGCCGCTAATAAAAGTGTTCACACAAGACTTCTATAATCCATGGCCTCTTATTAACTATACAAACGTCAGTCCGTCACAGTTCGTAAGATGAGTTATCTAATTATCCCGCTTTATGAGGTCCTGCTCTTCTGTTTATCGCCGGGCAGCGGGAGGGCGCCGGGCACCTTTGCTTCTCACTCTCACCATACACACATGTGCAGGGCTACCGCGCTGATTTGCTCTTTGCGTCTCCATCTTCGTTGCTTTCGTCATCGCCTTCGGCTTCCCTCACTACTCGGCCGTAAAACGCGTCTGTGATAGCTTTTCTGGGAGATATCTAGTGTTCGCACTCCAAATTCAGGCACCGTTTCTATATCTTACCACCACCTCTTACGCAAGTGCATATTGTACTGCAACAGTGGGTGAGGCTAACACAATGTTGTAAATTATTACAACATTGTAGCCGTGACTGCATATAAAGATTGACGCAGGTGCGCATGAACAAGAAATTATAAAATGTAGAATTATCGATTGATAAAACATAAAGGGATATGTGGGAAATCTTAAATGCAGTTATAAGAACGAAAATAATTATGACTGTGGTGAGAAATGAAGTGTGTAAATTACAAAATAACTGAAAATATGTGGCACAGGAAATACTCCACAACGGTACTGCTGACGCCTCACTAACCCACTCACAGCTTCGAACTCCAGGGCCATCGCCGCAACTCCACTCCCATATTGCTTTCAGACACGATAATGCTGCTCTTGTTAACCGCCCTGGTAAACGCGTTAATATTGGCGTCATAAGAGCTGCGAAATGCGGCGGACACGTCTGGCTTCGGAGGGGCGGCAGCGCTGGCTGCGTCGGCTGCCGAGAGAGTCACGACGGAGCAGGAGTGGGGACCGCCTGTAATTTCGCGGCGCCGCGCCGCGCCGAGCTGCAAGCCTTGGCGTATGCAGATGTACGAGGTCGTAAAGTCGGCGGTCCGGCGTGCCGAGTCACCGCCCCTGCCACGGCCGCCGTCGCCGTCGCTGTCCCCCGCTTCGCGTCGCCGCCGCCCCCAGCGGCCCCGGCTGCTTGCGACTTTTACGCTCCGCCGTGGACTAAGTTAATTCCCGCCCGGGGCTAACTAACGCGGGCAGGGCGTCGCGACGGCGGTGGCACTGGGGCAGGAAAAGGAAGGGGGGGGGGGGAAGAAAGGGCGGAAGGGGGGTGGAGAATGGTGAAGATGTTTTACGAAAAGTCGGAGATAGTCCACGAATTGATGGACTTGTCTGCACACGGAAGAGACGTCAAAGAATAGAAAATAAAGGTATATGAAGTGACAATGGGAATGTCAGAAAATGTTTAGGAACTAGGAACGGAACAACGTCCAGAGAAATTTGAATAGGATGATGGAAAAGTCAATAAATCTCACGAAGACAACAGTGAAGTAAAAGGTAGAGATATGAGGGAATGGAGAAGTGTGGATAAAGGATTTGAACCAGCGAAGAAGTCACGTAAGAAATATTTGATGAAAAGACAGCCTCACAGAGATAGCTATATCTGCGGAAGCAATAGATAGAGAAAGGAAAGGAGGACATCTAGAAATAAGGGTGGCAAGGGGATGTGGGCGACGCGACGCGCTGCAGAGGAGCGTAGCGAGCGGGGCCCAAAGTGTTAGTCATGGTCGGAGTGGCAGCGGCGGCGGCGGCGGTGCGGCGGCAGTGGCGCTCTACGCGTCGGCGGAGGCGAGTGACACCGTTAAGTGTCGGCTATCTCGCGCCGAGGGTGCCTCCCTTTTTAGCTCGCTTCCCTGCTCCGTGCCTTTTATGCCAGGCGTTGCGCTGGCGACAGCTCCTCTTCGGGCGAGTGGACACGGAGTGCATTCAGACCGATGGACACGACCGTAACGGCCTCGCCTTCAGGTGGCCTCACGGCGGTATTAAGCGCGGGAGGAACTCTCGCTTGAAGTACATTTAGCTAACGTTACGCAAAATTAACCAGTGTTATTTAAAAGTAAAATAATATAATTAAAACTCGACATTTTCGTGTAAAGAAAATGGTAGTTACAATATAGTTTTCTAGGTTTTACCTACATATTTTCTGCATTTTCAGTTCTTTGGAACACCAACATAACTGTTTGAAGTTTAATTAGTTATGGAGACAAGACAAGGACAACAGCAATTTATACCAAATCGTGTACCGAAGACGAGATGAATACTCAAACAAGGATAGGACTTTATGAACTCTCACGTCTTCCTTGTGTTTGCCGCCCAATTAATGGCTCACATTACCCTTGAACGGTACGTAAATATTTTGCATCTTGGAATCCCCCGGCGAGCGGCGAGTGCTCAAGTTCGCATTACAAGGCTCTGGGCGTGTTCTCGGGCGACGTGCGCGACAGTAACGCCGCCGTCTCAAACAGGGATCCATTATGCGCACGGGCTGTAAAGGTTTAGAAGGAGCCATCACTGCGAAAGTAATTTGAGTATAGCCCAGTGCTTGGCGGAATCCCTCGTTACGCCCGCAGTCTTAACAAATCCCGAGCGAGAGCGCCGCCGCCCTTGCTATGGTTTGTAGATGTTGAAAATTTAAAAATAACATCACATTAGAGAGAGAGATAATAAAACATTTAAAAACTTTGACTGCAAACGGTAGAGAAGGTGTGCAATCTCCCGCAGATCTTCCAAGCAGGTAACCGCGCGCGCCGCAGTATCACGGACGTTGCGGCATCCGAGGCAACAGGCTGGCCCGGCTTGCAAGCACTCGATACTTTCTTAACGAGGCCGGCGCGCGTTAAAATCGTATTTACTTCGCGCGGGAGGCCTCCCCCGAACGAGCGAAGTGCACGTGGGTCGATCGCTCCCGCCCGCACGCCCGCCCGCTGGCGGTGCCTCCTAGGTTTACGGCCTGGCGGGCGAGAGCGGCGGGCAATAGCGGGTGAGCGCGGGCGCGAAGGGCGATGGAGCGGCGTTACGTCGGGGTTAACTCGCCGGCCCTGCGCCGCCCCCGCCCTGCCGCAATTGAAATGCGCAGTAGTAAAATCACGGCGACGTAACGGCGCCCGCCACGCCGTTCCCCGCTCGGCGGCGGGCCCTGCCTCTGCAGGCGAGGCGCTCTTGCTGGCCTGCTGCTTCCGTGTGAGGGAAGCGTCCTGGGGGAGAGCCGCTATCAGTGGTGCCTATTGATGTTATTTCCATGGCAATTTATTTTCCTACTTAAAGTATTAATTGTATTTATTACTGATGGTTGTATTTAATAAATTTTGAATTCTGAAGAATGCCTCTTTACGAATGGTCGGTCAAATCTAGGTCAAGACACAGGCGAATCACAATTCTCATTTCTGTTCATTTCCATTTCATATATTACAGGCGCACGCTATCATAAACGAAATTTAATACGTAAATGTTAATGTTATTACTCATCAATATTATCAATATATTAATACATAGAAGTGAGGAGTGAGTATGTAAATTTAAAAGAAGTATGGTACGGGTCACTTTAGAAGAGAAATGTTTAAGCCTAAGGTCTCTAATGCAATGTTGTAAAATAATATTTCAATATATAAATTATGCAGAAATATTAATTTCAATTTCAACTAGGTCCAATTCAGTCGCTGTCTGGAGGAGAATTCTAGCGGCCGGCTGCTCTGATCGGTAGTTTTCCGTGGTATCTCCGATCAACACCAGGCGAATGCCGGAGCAGTACCCTACCAAACGGGCCACGGACCGCGCGCGATCTGTCCTTCCTCTTCCTTGTCCTACCCTCTCCCCTTACACACACACACTTACACTAACATGCACTACACTACCACATATTCCGGGAGACCGGTCAGGAGCTTAGAAGAAGAAATAAAGAAGTATCTTCGTCAACCTATCAGCTTTATTAAGATAGCCGGCTTTCGACGGCTTTGCCGTCATCGTCAGTCTCGCTGCTGTCGGCAAAAGTCGAGCGAATGTGTCGAGCACAGTCGCTCGACTTTTGCCGACAGCAGCGAGACTGACGATGACGGCAAAGCCGTCGAAAGCCGGCTATCTTAATAAAGCTGATAGGTTGACGAAGATGACTTCTTTTATTTCTTCTTATAAGAACGTCAACAACATCCAATCAGAATTCCCACAATTCAGGAGCTTAGAGCTTGTCCCTGTTGGGGCGGTGTCCCGCTGGTGGGAGAGTCCTGGTTAGGGGGAAACCCCACTAGCCGACGGTAGGTCGGTGCCGGATCTCGCCATCCAGCGGGGGAAGATCACCGCCATCTCCCGAGAAAAAAGCATGCACTACACTAATGGGGCTAACGAGCAAAGCAGTTGACGCGCCCGGAAACACGAAAAAATCAATCAATTTCAATGCATGACAACACACTATTAATCTAATGGAGCCCCTACAACAGTATATATTTTCTTATGTTTTGTATAAGGGTAAAAGTTGCAATATTATAATATTGCAATTCGGATTAATATTTCAGCCATTATTTGAAAAACTATCTTCACCAAACGAAGCTAGGGGTTTTGAAAAATATTTTTGAATTTTTGAAAATTCAAAAGTTTTGATGAAACGTATATTGCAAAATTTGAGGTATTGGACTCTAAGCTTGAAACTGCTTTAAAAATTGAAGACCTTATTTAGAAATTTTTGAAAAATTGTCAACAATTTATTAAAAAAACTACAATATGATTATTCCAAAACTACTAAATTTCGTAAATAAACCCTAGGAAATTATTTAATGTGCTTCTATAGAGAAATATATTTAAGTAGGAAAGAAATATGTAGATTCAAAAGTATAAGTGTGGACTAGAAAGAAATGTGTACGTTTGCTAAATTTCGAAATGTGTAATTTTCTAAATTTCGAAGATTGAAATAGTGTTTATACCATATTTATAAAACATCAATCTATACACAAGAAAAATAAAGAAAAAATTAAGTCAGTTTTGAAAACATTTGGAAATTGCATATGGGCTTGAATTTTATGAAGCCTACGCAGAACCTCCCGAAATTTTTAAGATCCGTTTAAACTTTATGGGATCCAGTTCGGCGAGATCAATCGAGCTGACGGCACTAATGATAGATTTTTATTTTTTACGCAACTCTGGTTGAGTTTTGGTAAGTTTGATTGTATCACTAAAAACTATATTTATTCTACTACTTATCTTATGTTACTTTTTATTCGTGATCGTTTAACTGTCGAACTCTTACAGTCGTTTAAATTTATCCTTGATTGGCACAGGCGTGGAGAACGGTTGGCTCTAACACGGGGTAGGTTGGCACACAACTATCGTAAAAGTGCAAAGTAATATGTTGATGCCAAAAAGATTAATTTTGGAATATTTTATTTACACAAATAAAAGTAAACATCGTTTGTTCTTCCAGCGTTTATCACCGTTTGGTCTTGCAGAATAGCCTCAACATGGTCAACTATAACAGTTGAGGTACTTTTAAAATTAAGTAGTCGTAGATAGAAGTAGTAGGAGTGGATAACTTCATTTAACAGTGTAAAGTTTCCCGCTATTGAGAATATAAACTTGTGATAATTGAGAAAGGCAATGTTGCAGGTTTAATTAAAAAAAACTTTAAAAAATAAATCAATGAAAACTCTTTAAAAAACTAAACATCACCGGCTGATAATAAAGTATCCTTTCATGACCACGAAGTACAGTTCGCCCTTATCATAAGAGGAACTACAGAATGGGAACCCTCCTCTCTGAGACGTGTTCTCCATTACGCCGCCTCTTCAACGGACGGCGCGCTGACGCGGCTACTAAATGAAATCGGTAGGTGACCTCGTATACGAGCATCCTGCGCCTATGATTTCAGGCATTCCGCGCTGAGCCAGCGACCAGTTCACATCGTGCTCCGCAAAGCTCAGAACTTTCAATTTGTCTCAGTGCAGTTGACTCAGTATCAGTGACTTTAACATTGTGTATCGTACAGATAATTAAACGTTACAAGTGCAGTGAACCAATATTAAGTCGTGCTCCGTGTCGTAATCCTTCACTATTAATAGTAGTTTTCAACCACCAAGCCCTGACCTAGGTCAGAGCATAGCGGGAGCATGGTACAACACAGCCGATATGGAAATCACCTACGAGCAACTCGGGGATCAACACATCCTCGCTCATCAGGCAGCTCCTTCAATCACAACAATGGAACCAGCCAGAACCTGCAGGCAACAAACCTCGAACATGGAAACGGTACTCCAGCCGCCGACCCAACACAAGGCTCCAGTAAGGTCAGTTATACCAACGCGGCCAGCGGCCTGCCCCGCGGCCAAGCAACCAACGACCCCGCCAACATCAACGGCAGTGATGGAGCAAAGAGGCCACGGTGACAGTACCCTCCTAGGTAACCCATCAAAAAGCAACCCAGCAGCAGTGAATATAATGTGCCTATTAGCAATAGATACGCTCCTCTTGAAGAAAATAGTGACCAAGACAAAAGATTCAACTACTTGGATGACGAAGAAACACACGAAGTCGAGAACATAAAAATTCCCCATATTTGTGAAAGACATTCCGAACATTAATAATTTCAACAAAGAGATTAAAAAGCAAATTACCACTCAATTCACCTCTGACATGGTAAACAACAAAATTAAGTTATATTTCAAGTACATAGCGGACTTCAGAAAGGCCATTAAATATCTTTTAAGCACAACCAGACAATTTCATACTTATAAGGATCCCTTAAACAAGAAAGTCTCAGTAGTTATCAAAAACATTCACCAGTCAGTAACTCAGAAAGATGTATACGAAGATCTGTATCCAAAATATCCATCACTGATCAATGTCACAAGACTATAGAAAGACAATATTCCCATTCCGGTTATTGCAGCAGAGTTCGACGGGCATCAAAGTATTGAAGAAGTGTTAAAAATTAATGCAATATGTAATCTGTGTGTCAAAACTGAAAAAAGACGTAAAACAAATGTGCCAATACAATGTTTAAGATGTCTGGACTTCGGCCATACAAGAAACAACTGCAATAGTGCAACTGTAGTATGTGCATTCTGTGCTAAAGACCATTACACGGTAAAATGCCCACAAAAAAACTTAACACCCACATGCCACAACTGCAAGGGCTCGCACCGTGCGGACATTCGGTCAGCAGAATGTAATTATTTTTAAAAATATTCAGAGACCAACAAAAGTAACTCTAAAACTACTGCCCCCCAAGAAAATTCAAATAACAATACTTCCGCCCCTATACGATAATCAAATACACAATAAAAGTTTCAAAAAAAAAAACAATCACATCTTACTTTAATACGAGTAACATTAATGTCAGAACAGTGTAATAAAATTTAATCATACTAAACTGGAATGCTAATAACATCTCAAACAAAAAAAACGAACTAAAATATTTCTTAAAAGATAAAGGAATACAAATCGCATGCATCACCGAAAAGCACCTCAGCTCAGACAAGACATTTAACGTATCAGGATACAATGTAATAAGAAAAGACAGAGTGGACCAAAAAGGGGGAGGAGTTCTCATACTTATCGAAAAATCAATTCCGTACATACAATCTGCAACACCTCACACTCCAGGGTTAGAAACCATTGCTGTTAAAATCCCTATAAACAATAGAATCACAACCATAATATCAGCATACAAACCACCCCATATTAAAATGGAAAACACCAATATAATTTCCCTTCTTCAACAGAATACCCCGATGATTCTACTAGGTGACTTAAATGCAAAACATACTAACTGGGGTTGAAGACTTTCCAACAATGCAGGCTCTCAACTACTTAAAATAATAACAGACTTAAACCTAACTACACTTACGCCATACGAACCAACCCATTTCCCACACGACAGCAGCAAACACCCAGATATATTAGGCATAGCAATTACTAACACAAGTACAGCTTATCATTCAACCCCAGTATTTGAGATGGATTCAGACCATTTTCCTGTATTAATAACCACTAAAATAATACCTCCCCACATGCTCCAACTCAGAAACTAAATACCCAAAACATAAATTGGGAATTATTCAGGAAAATAGTGAGTGCCAAGACACCACAATTCAAAATATTAAACTCTCCCCTAGAAATAGACAAATCTGTCATGCAGATAAACGAAATAATAACGAACACAATAATGCACTTGCAAGACTACAAACCCACATATTCTTTAATTCAGACAAAACCAAAACTACCCGAAGAAATAACAGAAATAATCAACACACGCAATAAAACTAGAAGGCTATGGAGCAACAATAGAATTCCACAACTGAAAAAAGAGCTAAATCTCCTTAATCATATAACAAAAAAAAACAATAATCTACACACCCAACAATCCTTCAACACCAAAAAGAATCACTAAATACCTCAAATAAATCACTTTGGCACTTCTCAAAATGCTTCTAAACAAAAAAATAACCATGCCACCCCTCAACACGGCACAAGGTATAAAATATACTCCACAAGACAAGGCAGAAGCACTAGCAGAACACTTCGCTCAAACATTCAAACCTAATAATACATCCGTACACTCAGACCACCAGGCGATAATTGATTCAAATAGAGCACCGAACTATGACGTCCCTCAGAGAATAAAATTCATTTCACCTTCCGAAGTTAAAAACCTCATAAAAAATTTGCCCAAGAGAAAAGCTCCTGGACATGACCTAATTAGCAACCAAATAGTAAAAAACTTGCCCCCATCCACAATTGCATATATAAATAACATCTATAATTCATCACTCATATTAGGCTATTTCCCACGTTCTTGGAAAATATAAATATAATCCCGATTCCTAAACCAAAGTTAAGACCAATAAGTTTCCTGCCAACTATTTCAAAAATATTTGAAAAAATAATTTTAAAAAGACTCAATAATCACCTAACAAAGTCAGAAGCTATCCCAAATCATCAATTTGGTTTCAGAAACCATATCTCAACTGCACACCAATTACTCAGGATAACTGAATATATTATACACATACAATACATATTCACACTAGCTTTCAAGAAAAGAAACACACAATAGCAACACTTCTAGACGTATCTCAAGCTTTTGACAGAGTCTGGCACCCCGGATTAATCTACAAACTCAAAGCTATAGGAACACCTAAATACCTACTAAACATTATTACGCAATTTATATCAGATAGATCTTTCACAGTAACCATAGACAATCATAGCTCCAACCCACGCACAATAGAAGCAGGACTTCCACAAGGCTCACCACTATCCCCAACTCTATTTAATCTATACACAGCCGATATTCCCATCACACGTTACACGCAACTTGCACAGTGCGCCGACGAAACGGCAATACTCATATCAAGTCGCACGCTGTCATATAGCAGTACAAAAATTCAACAACATTTAAATAAAATAGACGAATGGGCAACAAAATGGAAAATCAAACTAAATCCGAACAAATCAAAATCAAAGTTTTTTTCATTAAGACCATTCTCTGCTCCCTACCCATTACTATTAAACAATAGCATAATAAACTGGACACCACTGAATCAACTTATCAAATACTTAGGACTAAACCTCGATAAAAACTCAACTGGAAAAACCAAAATTAAAACCAAAAAAACTGAATAAAAACTCCAAACTTTCATTAACAAATGCAATAACACTATACAAAACCATCATAAGACCCATAATGCTATACGCATGTCCCATATGGACAAATACTAGGACACTCAGTTACAAATACTAGGACTGTTACTAGGACACTCAGTTACAAGTATTTATGTAAAATTATAGATTGCTAGCAACATTACGTAATTTTTTTCGAAATTACGTATTCGAAAACTAAAAATTCTAAACATATAACTCAAAATTAGCTATAATTACAACATTTATATCGGGGAATTTTATTGTTTTATTATTTCATATACATTTTTCTAATTATGCGCAGATTATTCTCACAAATTCCCTACGAGTTACTGGGGTTACTACTAGCTAGTAGGTACTATATTCATAGAAAAGATAAAACACATTCATACACGAAAAGGAAAATAAGGTAAACCTCTTATTAGGGGGAATGAGCGAAAGTATATTTACTTCATTTCCGAAATACAATGCGAGCCCGAAACTGTTCTGTCGCAATGCATTAGTTTGCTAATGTATCTTCCAACGAACTGTCCTAACACTATCAACAGCTCGTTATATACAGCAATAATTATGCCCGGCGACCAACCACTCATCTATATTTACAAACATGCATTCTGCGTTATAATGAATTTCACATTTACTAACCCGTGCACCGGAAAAACACCACCCGATAGCGTTTCCTGAACCGCGAGAGCAAATAATTCTGCGAATAAAGAGTTGTCATGCAACTATTCCACTCGCTGTCCGGCACGTAGTCAGATAGCTTTCCTCTCAAATCGGAGCAGCCATTCCGATCGTCGTTTACTCTTCGGTGGGTTGCAGGAAGGCCGATTCCGGTAAGCGGCCGAAAAAAAGTTCAGTTGAAATGCCCCGCTCGTAAATCACGGCGTGCGCGTGGAGGGAACGAAGAGGGGGGGGGCGAGGAATGGGGTGAATACGGGAATGGGAGCGCCGTGAGGAATCGAGTAGAGGGAGTGGGCGAGCGTGGAAGAGAAGTGGTCGCCCCGATCAACGAGGACTTGAGAATGTATTAAGTAACGGCCAAGCACGAAATTCGCGAGTTAATGAGTAGCTGGTAAAAGAGAAGAAGAAAGAAAAATGAAATAATTAGATGGAATTCAAAAATAGTTAATGGGTCAGAATGAAAATAAAAAGTAGCCAAGAAAGGGGCAAGATCATGTATGAAAGAATGCATATAATTCATTGATTTATCACTCGCGAAGCTATTTATATGGTAGGTGAGCTAGATTAAATTTGATAACTAAAAATCACTAATACGATAAATGATACGGGCAAAAATATTGACATCACTGTAAGAATTAAACTTAAATAATAATAATAATAATAATAATAATAATAATAACAATCATAATTATTACTTTGCATTTATCGCTTTTTCGTTCATAATTCGTTTCGTAATACGTGCTTTACATTATTAACCCGTCAAAATTTGACGGAAAGATCTGAGATAAATGTAAAATACTGTGCTCAGACTAATGTTCACAATATGTTGCAGTGGATCTTTAGTGCGAAGATATTCATAACGAAGATATTCTGTGATGTGAAGTTTCCAAAATTTTAAGGCCACCAAATGACAGAAGAAAGAGCACTATTATACTGACGTATATGATTTCTAAAGTTTTTTGATGTGTCATCATCTCCCATAAACAACTTTGACTTCTTCTGGCAAATTGCTTGAAGGGAAACTTATTTTCCCATTTAAGCAACACAGAGTAAACTCGTTTGCAGAATTTCTCTCACATGGGAAGTACAAAGCAGAACAAACTGACATTTCATAGACAACGACCCAACAGAAAACGAAATGACCTCACTATCACGACACCTACGCTGACTTTCTCTTTCCCTGCGTCCAGTTAATGTACGTTTGCGTCTTTTGGGGCGCGTGGGCAACGACCCGGAATTCGACATAACCTGTGAACAACTTCACTATTTCAGTACAACCGAGCAAAACCCACTGTCCGAATGCTCTCTACAAAATACACCCCAAAAGAAAATATATGCAAACTGTCAACGCCACAATGCAATTATGACACTGAAACAAAACTTTGACGAAATACTTACAAAGTAAATGTTAGTGAATCAACCGAAATATATATATATATATATATATATATATATATATATATATATATTTTTTAAACAGCCACCCTTTGAAAAAACAATTACTATTGATAAGCGTACTATTAAAGAATGATTTAATTAATTAACTTACAAAGTAAATGTTAGGAATCAACCGAAACAATATCTGAATAACACATCTAGGGATCACATTCTTTCATGTAAAGGAAAAAATACTACAATCGGTTCAGTAGAAGCTCTAAACTAAGCCATGACAGAATACCTTATTTTTTTAGATATATAGATAAAGGGGAATGGCATTCTGGCAATTTTTCTTAAACATGAAACCTAATTTAAAACAATTCCAAACGCACTTTCCTATTAGAAGTAAAGATAAAATTAGCAGTATCTCGATTTTGGTTCCCGCAACAGTTTCCCAAGTGAGCCATTAATTTGTATTTTGATACCTTAGTTCTTTCTCGCCATTATATTTACTTTTATAAAATCAATATTTCTTTCTTACAAGATCAAATTATGTGGAAATACAAAATTTAGTGAACAAAAAATATAGAAAAATAAGAAGCAGTATATAGAATCAAATATTTAAAAAAAATCGGCAGAGAAGAGTGAAAACATAGGAATAAACCATATTACGGGCCAGATTTTGATAAGAAAGTATCATTTGGCCCGAAAACTTAAAAGGAAATGTAAAGATAATTACATATCAATTCAAATAAAAGTAAGCGCGGTAAAAGTTCATGACTTTATTCAAGCATTTTTATTATTCAATAAAAGTAAATCATGGCATATATCTTTAGTTTACATCGTTTTTACATAGTTCAAACACTTTGTCATGTTTCCCCACTGTCCTAGATGAACAAGCCGTCTAGATACTCTCAACGCCGGTAGCTCGCAATTGCAACTCCACCTTTACTCCTCACAGTCATCTCCAGACACAACTCCGCTGTTCGCGAGTCTACGAAGCTAGCTCGCCCCTCCTAGACGCTAGGCATTGGGATGTGGTGAAGGAGACGAGGGAACCGTCGGCTGTTTGTTGGCAGCTGGAGCGGCGGGTGCGGGAGCAAGTGCCCGCGGCGTCCGGTGGTTGACCGTCTCTGCCCTCGTCGTCACCCTCGCCTCGTTCCTAGCTTGTCTCCAAAATGCTTGAGCTCGAGCAAAGCCGCGCGGAGCAGCCCGGGCCGCGGGCGCCGCGCTCGCCGCCGACGCGAATGGCCTCCGACGGCAACTGCGAAAGCCGTTTGCGGATCTGGCGGGGAGAAAACCGGGACCGGGGAGAAGCGGAGGAAAATACAGCAATCCACTTTCTGGGCTTGTTCAGTTCTCGTGCCTGCACTCCGTCGTCGTCCGGAGCCCGGGCCCGCGCGCCCGGCCTCGCCGCCCCATGTCGCTAAGCTTGTGTACATATTTAATGTGTTTCTCTTTCTGGGACGTCTGTATTTTTTGAAAAGGACATTCCCTCTGCTGTGGGATTTCTTATTTGAACTCGACGGGAAATGCCGAGCTCCTGTTCCTTCGCCGCCGCCCTCTCCCTACCTTCGTGCGCAAGCTCTTTTTCACTTTTTCCCTGTGTTCACCATATACACCCCTCCCTCTTTTCCCCTTGTCTTCTTCATCTCTCCATCTAGCTCCCCTCCCGGAGACCGCAGGGGCGACTCCGATCTCTATAATTTTGCGGTGACTGCGATCTTTTAAATTCTGCTTTCGAAACTACCAGACCGTTGAGTTCGTATTCCTTTACTCTTTAGGAAACAAGGGTTTCGTAACCCGATGTAAAAGGGAAACCAGGAAAAATATATTTATTTATAAACGCCCTATATAGCTTTGATTTCTCATAAAACGATTTATGTCCGAAAACGTTCCTGCTCAACCACGTGAACCTGGTGGAAATACAAAGAATCACCATCTGATTTTTTGAAGGTCCCGTTTTTAAGATTGAATCCTCACGAAATATCGATAGATCATTCGATTAGTAAGAAATATTTCTTACCTTTCATTAGCCTCGTTAGAATAATACAATTACACCTGATCGAGGTTGTTCAATAATTTCAATTGTTTTCAATTTGTATATTTTTCCACCGGCAATCCCAATATTATTTAGTTGACAACAGTGGCAGCTCGTGGTCATAATATTAGAGTGTGCAACGCCTCTCTTCTCTTTCCCTTCCTCCCACCCACTCCCTCTCTCTCTCTCTCTCTCTCTCTCTCTCTCTCTCTCACACACATATGAGCATACATACAGGCATACATTAAAAGCATACACATATATTAATTAACATAAATAATGAGAATTAGAAACAAGGCATCTTATGAAGTTTGATAACATGTTGAATAGTTTCTTTCATCACCAACGAGGGTTGACCACATTTCTTCTCACAACATCCGTTTTGACTTCGCTCGACAAGGACCCCTCCGAAATATATAGTACTTGCGTCGTTGTACTACATGATTCGGCACTTCCAGAACGTTTTTCAAAGTGTGTCAAGAAACACATTGATTCGAAACTTTTTTACTCACACTTTTGCTATGGAGTATTTTCCATAAACTCGCTGTACAAATTTAAGGTTAAAAGTACAAGGTTCTACACCCAATACCCAAAAAATCTGGATAGTTTCTGGTCTACACTGACTGATGTAACACAAAGTCTGTGTCGGTGTCGCTTCAGTAAATGAAGTTTCCTTTCAGCAAGTTTTTCTGTGACTTTTTCATTGATGTTACTCGTATTTTAGAATTTTCGACAATATTCATTGTCAGTTGTAGAAACACACTTCACAGAAAAACAAACACTCTAACTTCGGTTTTTCAAAACGCATTCAAAAGTAGCCTCCTACATACGTTTACACAATACATTTTGATTTTTCACATGCTTAGGAATGGATTTGTTATTACAACTCGCTTTAAAATGTACAAATAACATTCGATTAACACAATACTTATGAATGCACAGCAATGCGTTTGCGTTTCGCGGGCTACCGAAGAATTGCTTTGAAAGGGGCGAGAGCTCATTTAAGTGGAGTGATATCTCACACTCTTCGATCAATGCCGCACTTAATTCTCTTAAAAACTTGTGCTAGCCGAGTGTTATATCTTCACGACATATCAAGGCTCTCCAGAGGTCGCGCCTGCGCAGTAATATCCGCACGGTCCGGTGTGTGCTCCAACCGCCCATAAGCCACCATATTCCCCCTCTTTTACCCTCCATCCCCGCGGAAGCCGCCGACTCCATCTGCTCGCTCGCATTTCCCGAGTGTGCTCTAGCTTGCTTTCTGTCACGAAGGGGATTGGCGGCGGACTGTCAATCGCAGCTTCCGAACGGCGCGTGTTTTGAAATACCTTGTTTTGCAAGCGCCCTGAGAAGACTTGTATTCCCCTCATGTTAAGAAATGTTTAAGAAACATTGCACCGCAATTATGTGGGTGTGCACATACGAACGTGCGAATACCCACGAGCCACTACTGGATGACAAGGAACTGATGAAAAGTAGGCAACCCGTAATACATTCATGTGCATCCGGAGGCCTCAGTTCCCGCTTGAAAAAAAATTGGTTTTCTATTTATTGCTTTTGAGTTAAAATATGAAAATTCAAAATGCTACGTGAAGTCCAGCCTATTATCTTATAAAACAATGTCACCGAGTATAAATTTCAGAGAACGATTTATGCAAGTCGTCTATTCCTCGTAATCTATTTCCAACACCAAAGCCAAACGTCCCCCTTTCCCCTCTAGGTAACCTGCAGTTTCACCAGGATCGAACAGCAAAGCCCGAGAGAGCACCTATAATTAGAAGTTGCTCACCTGATATTTAAGAATGTTCTCGACCAATTAGAGGAAAAAGGTCGCGGGCTCTTGTAACCGCGAGGCGGCGCGGTCCTGCCTCCCTGCCCGCCAGGGCCCCCCACTCGCCCCGCAGGCCCCGCAGGCCCCCGCCGCCCTTGTTAGGTCGCTTGTTAGGGCGGCTCGAGAGAACGGCGGCGGCTCGTGTAACAGTACCTGCGCTTCGGTGAGCGGCCTCAGGGAGCGCTGCGATCGACGGTACCACCCTGCCTGCCGCCCACCGCTCTCTGTCGAGGACTGATCGTCGGCGTTCTCAGAGTCCGCTTCATCTACCGTCGTCTCTCCACACAACTATCCTTCTTATCTCTATTCCTACTCACCTGTCTGTTTTGCAGTCGTTTCCACCGCACGCTGGATAGCGATCTGTGCTTCCCGTTACCCTTCAGTTGGCCTGCCATCACTTTCATACACGCACGTTCCGCTCTTAAGCTCCCCCAAACGCCGGAGCGACAGCTGCCTTGTCAGCCTCCCCACCTACGCGCTCGTCCGACCGGACCCGGACTGCCTCCCTCCCCACTCTCCCGTTTACCTCCTTTCCCACACACTCGCCCGCTTCCCCGCCCGCTCACCCACCCGCCCGTGTGCTCACACATGCACGCTCGCTCTGTCGGTTTCGCATGGTTTAATTATCGCAACCAGTCATCAAACATCCTCAAATTTCACTCTATTATGTTGTAACCAGATCCAGGGTGTTTAGGCCGCGCTGTAGTCGCGGCCGCTACACGGACGCCCGGGTACCAACGCGCTGTCACTAAATATACCGCTCGCTACCGCCGCAGCCGGTCTATTACTGGGATGAAAATTAAATGTTACCTCCTCCCGCCGCCCCAGCCATCCGAAGCATTGCCAGGCGCTTACGACACAATTCAAAGAGGGCATTACATGCATAGCGTGATTGTTATGTAACATGAATTGCTGCTGTAACTGTTGCTGCCGGCGCCGAGCTTGTCGCAACACGACGAGGGGGCGGCGCGGCCGAGCGCAGCGCTGGGGCCCGGTCGCTGGCGGCGGGTGGTGGGGCAGAGGAGAGGGCGCGCGGGGAGCGTCGAAGTGCGTTGGCGGGGAACGATGGGAACTAGAAAAGCAGCGGCGGATGCGGAACGCTCGAAGCGGAAGAAGGGGGAGAGAAGGGCAGCGTGTAAGGGGAGACTCTGAAGGCCATGCAAAGGTACACGAGCTAGTGTGATTGATTGATTTTTTCGTGTTTCCGGGCGCGTCAACTGCTTCGGTCATTAGTCCCGTTAGTGTAGTGCATGTTTTTTCTCGGGAGATGGCATTGATTTTCCCCTCGCTGGATGGCGAGATCCGGCACCGACTTACCGTCGGCTAGTGGGGTTTCCCCCTAACCAGGACTCTCCCACCAGCGGGGCACCGCCCCAGCCGGGACAAGACGAGCTAGTGTAGGCGATGTGCAATCAACGAGTGGAGGTGCGGAAGGGAGAGGGGGAGGCGAGGCGGCAACGCCTGGGCGATATAGCGCGCAGCTGGCGCGCCGCGCCGGCGTGTTCGGCGGTGGGAGACGCGCTCGCGAAAAACAGTTCTGTTGGGTGCCCCCATCCCACGCGCCACCCACCTTCGCGACTTTGGGAAGCAGATCTTTTATTTTCTTGAAAACTTTATCGTGGCGTGGCTTCTCGGAAGACCATTGAATCTCTCTCTCTCTCTCTCTCTCTCTCTCTCTCTCTCTCTCTCGTAATCACATTTCGAATGGAAGCGAACATTACCTAATTCTGAGTACAATTTACAACATGCAAAATACTATTTTGTTCACGAGATGGAAATTAATTTAATTTGAAATGTAAATAGCATAATAACCACGTAGTTTATATTCTTATGTAATACGCTTTCCAAAACATACGAATATTTTTTATACTAACATAAAACCAGTAGGCACAAGAGAGATAAAAAAAGCGAGAACATTTTTTCCGAGCAATTCGACGCCGCCTAAAATCACGGTGAAGTAAGCCGATTAAAGAAAGCACGGGGCAGGCGGGACTGGCGCGGCGTGGTGCGGCTGGGCGGGCAAGGCATGGAAGGGGCGCCGCCCACGACTACAGAGCTCCCCCTCCCGTGGGCGGGCGGGCGGACGGAGAAAACGCAACACAACGCCGCCCCCAAGAAACACATTTCGCAGCGCCTTTGAATGTTTGGATGACGAGCGTTTTTCCATCTCCGTCGGGCGCGTGACTGCCACCGCCTCCTCCTCCGCCGGCGCCGCGGCCATCTGCACGCGCACTCCCCGCCTCGCGCCCTCCGCGTCCCGCTCCGCCGCCCCTCCGCTCTGTCCGCTCGCCCCCGCGGGGCCCTGCTGTGAGGTATTGACGGGCCCGCCAGTGCACATTGTGCCGGTGTCAAATGCACGGTTGTATCACAAGCGCGCAGGTCCAAAATGTTGCTTTGTGCGCAGCGGCAGCGGGGTGGCGGGGATGGAGAAGGAAGACGGAGCGGCAAGGGCGCACGAACGGGAACGGAGCAGAAAGCTGACAGCAGTGTCGTGATGGTGGGTAGGATGGAGGTTCTACGCGGGGTCGAGGGAAGAATGTGGGTGAGTTCGAAATGTATGGTACGTGTAGTAGAATTGTTTGGTAACTAGAGCGGCAGGTGAGGTGGAGAGGAAATTTTCGTGAATAAATGTGCTGAAGGTTGAGAATTGGAAACAAGTGGGTAAAGAGGGAAAGCACGTTGCGGAAAGAACGTAAAACGGATAGAAAATATTTCCCAAAATGTTACTTAGAGTACATGCAACTAGGAGAGGAGGAACAGATTGCAGATGGGGCACAGGTTCACAAGAGCGAGAAATTAAATAATAATACGAATAATTAGCAACAGTAAAAAACATTGTAAGCAGCAGCGAGATGTAAATCAATGATATGCAGAAGAGGACCAGCAAGGAAAAGGCAAGAGTGGAAAAGCACGTAAGTGGGGCCGCGGAACCGGTTGCGAATGAGGGTGGAGGTGGTAAGGACGGAGAGCGAGGTCGAGAGCGAGGGTGGGGACAGGATGGGGGTGCGGCGAGGGCAGCGAAACGCGTCTGTCGCTCGGAAAGCCGCGCGCCGTCATTGATTTTAACTCTAAAACATGCCTTCTATTCACGCCCTCGTCGCCGCCGCCGCCGCCGTCGCTGCCGGGCGCGCGCGGAGGGGCGACACTTCCCTTAATGTCCCGCCAATCACACGCGTCGAATGGGATGTGACAATGGCGACGCCGGCGGGCGCCGCGCCATGGTGGCATTCTGGTGGCGGCGAGCTGCGGCGCACGCGTGTAAGGAATAAGCACCAGCCCCACGCGAGGGGCTCTTAAAGCGAACACTCATCATTCCGCGCTCTCAGCTTCTTCTATAAGTTGCTTGCGTTGATAAAAATGAATTTCATTGATGAAAAGTAATAAAATCCATATTTCAAGTTGAGATTATTCACTCAATAATATCCAAATTGATTAAAAATTTAAGTTGGAAAATATACAGCATATTTGGAGGCGTACATGCGGGAATTGTTTTAATGACACAGGTTATTGCTACTAGTTAGGCTCAAAATTTTATTAGTTAATTTTTTTACATAATGTTATTTTTTAATATGAAATTTTTGAAAATCTGTGAAATAGCTTTTGGTTTCTGAAGCTTTCCAATTTTTAACACATTAAATTTTTAATATACCGATAGACCGAATGGCGCTCCTACGGACAAAATAAAATCACTTTTACCATTTCTGGGATACACCATTATTAGATATTCTTACTGACCTTTTTTATTCCAGAATACAAATTACTTACAGATACAATAAAGTCAGTAGTAGCTGATGCCAACAGAAGAAAGTATTTTGTTTTCTTTTGTACACTCGTATCTGAACACTTGAGCATCATCTCACTTTTAGCAGTAGTGCTCAAAATTTAACTTTTAGCATACTCTGAAACAATCGCTTTTTCTAGTAGCGTCTAAAATACATTTGATCGAAAGAAAGGTGCCAAAATAAAACAATGTAATCAACAGATCCAATTTTAAAACAGAGTGAAAGGTAATAACAAAGTATATCATATGTGATTTTCAATGTGTGTTGAAATAGATAGTTTTTTTTACCTTTTCATGCCCATAACCATGGTTCACGTCAACGCATCTATCCACCTTCGCTGTATTTAAAAGTAATTATTGAATGAAACTGCTGCGTTAAAGTATAAATCAGAATATTATTTTACTTTGTATTTCCATATAAGAAGTTAATTGATGAATGATGTTCTATTTGATAAGATGATTTATCATGAACTTAGTACACAAAGCTCTTGTGTTCTGCATTGCGCATTGGATTCAGTTGCTCTCCTCTCTTAGTAATAGCAAACGTTATGGCTCCCTAATTTAATTATTAAATTTGAAAATTTCATTATTAACTAGAGGTATTGTTTTAATAATATGATTTTACACACAAATAACACACATTTATGTAATTGACATGAAACTTCGATTATTGGTATGATGAGATATGTAATTTGGAGTTATTTACCATAATTGCATATTTTCAATTATAAGACATTTTGTTGTGATTACTTGGGAGTTCGAGTAAACAATTTACATCAGTTTTAAAATATAAAATCGATAATGTAGAATATATAAAGATCTGTAATAGTTAATAAGGAAATAAAAAATTGATTTAATTGAGATAATGGAAAATTAAAATATTGAAGTGTTTATAATTTGTAATATTTCATACCCACAAACGCACTCTAAACGGGAGCAATTTACAAGAATATGTCGAATACGAACAATTTTAGTACATTGAGTTCAAAGGTGCATTCTAAAGTTTCAACAGATCCTTAAAAGGCGAGAATGCACTTTACAACGTGTTTACATTTCGATTGGCTGAAGTGTTGGTTCCTTACTTAAAATATCTTCTAATCTAATATATACATGCTCTTTGTGACATGTTATGAACGCTTTGTTACATTTTACTAATCTACGTTTCAAATTTTCGAGGACGCCAGATCGTTATATTATATAGAACATATGATCCTTTCTCGGAAAGTTTGGTTCACGAAGGTAGTGTGTCGTCACTAGCTCCGCTTCTCCGCCTGTACGTGTGGCGCCTCGCACCAGTGAAGGAGAGTGACGGAAGAGGAGGGAGTTGTTGCGATTAATACTGTCACTTATGTAGTGGTGGGGCAACGCCTGCAAGAAAAGTGTGCTTAAGAAAGTGATGACGAAAACACACCTGTTGTCGAGTGCCGAAATTGACGACAGTCAAGGTAGTATGGTCCCAAGAACAATGATGTTATTAGTGTCGTGCAGGATGGTATTGGTGATAAAGGGCATAAAGAAACACGTAAGTAAAAGAGACTGTGGACAAATTAGATTGATGCAACGAAAACAATAGTGGGAACAATGATCGAAAAAACGCAAATATGACATGAGTTTTGAGGCAGTTTTGATGTGGACGTCAAAAATAGCAGGGATACCCTATTGTCAGGGGTAAGATTATCCAGTACATGTAGACGACACATTAAAATATGCATCAGGGACAAATGAGGGCAACTGATGCGTGAGTTCGACAGTGACCAATGTGGTTGAAAAGACAGGGTCGGGGATGTGTGCGAAAGGACGTCGCAAGGGCTGATGAGACATCGCCGGCCGTGTTGCTGCAGCTGCGCGACAATGACGTGGTGTGTGGCATGGCGCGCAGCATGGCGCGTGGCGGTGCGCGTGGCGTGGCGCGTGGCGTGGCGCGTGGCGTGGCGCGTGGCGTGGCGTGGCGTGGCGCGTGGCGTGGCGCGTAGCGAGGCGCGTGGCGAGGCGTCCTCCGTCGCCGCCGCCGCCGCCGCCCCACCCCCCTGCGCCCGGTGTTGGCGGCAGCGGCGGCGCCACGTATTGATCCGGCGGGCGGCGCTTGGTGACGTGACGACGAGCGGCCGCCGTGGCGGCGGCGGTAGCCGTCGCGGCTTCGAAGCCGGCCTTCAGCTGCCGCTGCCGTCGCTCAACCTCCGAGCTGCGTCGGCAGGAGAAGCCCAACAAATTAGTCGGTCCCGGTGAATGGGTAGGTGAGCAGAGGAGCAGTGTGGAGAGAAGTGGTTAGAGTACAAGCGTCCGTGCGAGATTTGATCCAGGGCGTCCGTCTCAGAAGAGAGAAGAGGCGACGAACGCGGACAGCAGGTCACCACCTTTTCACCGTCACCTCCTCTTCCACCTTCACCTTCAACTCCGTCCTCAAAACTTCCCTCACCAGCACCACCGACGCCACAAACTTCACCAGTGTCGCCGCCAACACCACCGCTACCTCCGCCAACTCTTCCGCTAAAGCTTTCGCCACCACCGCCCCAAAATTCACCACCTCCTCACATCCACCGTCACCACAATCGCCGCCAACATCACGTCGCTTGCGTCGTCCGGAAGAGACGTCGCCCAGGCGCAAACACGCCCCCCCCCTTCCAAAGGGGGGGGGGGGCGGCCGCTGCCGCGCTCCACCTCGCTGCCGCGCAGCCGCAGCCGCCGCCACGGCTGCACCTCCATGGCCCCGAGGCGCGCGGCGGCGGCGGAGCAGGGTGGCGTTGTTCGGGGAGGGGCGAGGGTCTTTGGCACCGCTACAGGACCACTCCGGCGCGCCGTAAAACACCCTTTGTTGAAGTTGGCGCATGCAATGCCCCCCGGACTCGCCGCACTCGGAGACTCGCGGCGAGTGTGCCTGACGCCTTTATTGCGCCGGCCTCCGCGAGGACGACTGCGGTGATGGCGACGACGCGGCGGCGCCGGCGCCGGACGCAGCGGTGGGGACCGCTGCCGCGGCAAGGTGACGCGGGAGCTGACAGGAACTGTGCTGAAAGCGGCGAGATTAGACGCGCGAAGTTGAGGAACGGAATTTTTCATGGCGGTGGTGGATAATAAATGAATTAAAAGAATTGGTGATGACTTGGGCATAGGCGGACTACATGGTTTCAGAAATGGTTTCGAGGTGGCCGAAGTTGCATGGTTGCTGGGTGTAATGCTGAGAATGTTCGTGTCATGTTACAGAAATAGGAGCAATTTCGAAATATAATATCATACAAATAACGCCTTCGCAGAAAAGAATAACGACTTGCGTCTCGCTTATGGAATTTCAGTAAAATGTATTTCGCCGAGCACATAGTTATTCTCAGTGTATCAAACTAGTTATTATATGATGTGTTTGTGGTCGTTTCGTGGCCAAATTACTTGAGTCTGCATTCAGAAAGTGGTGTTCAAACCATCAGATGGATGCACTCTTATGATTAAGAGTGGTGACAGATGAAATGATGATAACGCGTGAAAATGATAGAGGAGAGGTAAATCTCCAAGTCAGGAGATATGAGAGAGCCCAGAGAAAAATATTTCGCGAACCCGTTTTGTTCATCATACATTCAGCAGTGAGTTCGACAGGATTTGAACTCCGTTTCCTTGACCTGGAAATAATGTTGTCTATTCACTTCCAATTTTGAACGACAACAAAGTACACCTAGAAGTGAATTTGATTATAAATTAACTGGTAAATAAAAGTAAAGTTCAAAAGGAAGGTTTATTTACAGAAAAAAGGGAATTGTGTGCTCTGACGGTTCTGCAATTTTCACGCTAGATAAAACTCATGTATTTTAAGTAGAAATTATCGTACTTTATTTTTACACTTAGAAGCAAAAAAAGGTAATTAGACAACTTGAATCCTGTGTCGGATAAACCATCTATTTATCGACCCAAATGTTTCAAGGTGCATACAGGTGCATAGCATACAAGTGCTACTGAGCACGAAGAACGAGGGCAGCCATTCTTGAAATTATGCCCAGAAATAGAGGCGACATCCTGTGGAGCAGTTCATATATGCCGCACACCTGCCCGCTTCACTTCTAAGCATACTTTGTATGTCTGGTAACAGAACAACTTCCTCGAAAATGAAACATTCTCAAACTTCGACTGACAGCGTTTGAAGTTCCTTAATAGTCCCGAGACTCCAATCAATCTAGATGTAACAAATGATTGAACGAGACATTACCCAAGTAAGTTCGTTCCCAGGTGTCAATATTGCTAGATGAAGTTGGAAAAGGTAATAATCGTAAACAACTTTTGTAATATAAGTGATGATGAGGCAATTTTAATTCGAAGGGCTTTCGAAACTTTCAACATAATGAGAGAGAAATGAAAATTAACTTGCGCCTAATGGCAGCGAGAGATAACCGCAGAGGCGTGTTTCGGTCCATCGCCTTTAGTATCGAAGCGCGGGCGGGCGTAGAGCGTCCGAGCGGTTCCTGCTCACTCAACACCCGGGCCACCCCCACCCCGCGCACGCCCCGCCCCCGCGTTTCTTCGCGTCGTAAATACGCGCCTGAAAGCGGGAGCGTCGACCGCGGGAAGCGGGAAAGACCTGTAAGTAAGATGTAAATGCGCGGCGCGAGCGGGGGTGAGCGCGTACAACGGGGGAAATTGTGAATTAAACGGATACATGTGAGCTGGCCCGCACTGGGGGACGGGCTCTGTTGGTGGGCCAGTGTGGAGGAGGAGGGGGCATCGGTGGCGGTGTGTAGCGGGCGGGGAGTTAATATGCATGCATATTTGTCACGAGGGCTGTTCGCGGAATTGCGCGAGAACGCGCCGACAACGCAGGCGGCTTTATGGTGGCGGGCGGGAGGTCGTACAAAAAAAACCGCCAACAGTCGTCCTGGGCGCGCGCGGCCGGATGGGCGGGTGGGAGGGGCGGGCGTGCTTGTCGCGGGCGTGGACGATGGGAGCGCCAGCGGGTGGGCGAAGCCTCAGGGCCCGCTGTCGCCGCCGCCGCTGTTGCGGCGCCGCCACTACACGACCGCAGCGCTCGGAAACAATTTTCATACACCGCGCTAATGGAGTCATTATTGCATACCTGCTGCCTGCCGGCGCTCCCACTCCACCCGCCCTGCTCAGCGCCGCGCGGGGTGGCTCGTGGAGGCGGCGCGTTCCTCCCATGCGGCGTTGGATCCGCATAGCACACTCGCGCCTCTTTGCGCTGCTACCCTACCCTCTTATCGAGTTCCCTCTGCTCAATTATTTTTGAACGTTCTGGCCACAAGCAGTGAACGCTCCATCCCTTTGCGGTCTATCCACTGTTAATCATTATTCAAATTGATTCGTATGTTCATCCTTCATAATCCCTTCGAATATATGTTCTGTTTCATTTATAGATTATACAATCTACTTTTAGCAATTAAACTTCGATTAATATTGTTATTATTCGATGTTACATGTTATAAAAGTACGAAAACTATTTTGTATCCGGGATGCATGCAGTTTCCTACCCGTTTTTTGCTCGTTGAATTTTCCTTTAATCTTAATGTAACACATTTTGTTTTCCTTTTCATCTTACTTCCTTAGCTCCCACCTCTCCTTTGTTACCTGACGCTCACCTTGTGCTCAGCGTCATTTTTAGAGCACAGCTCTTTTCAAGCGGCCCGCACTCCCCACGCGTTTCTAACCCTCTCACTCCACCGCCGTCCACCTCCGCGCTTTGTGACGTGGCATGGCGGCAATGCACGCGACTGCCGCGCGGGTTGTCACGCCCCAACATAAGGAATCCAATATATTTGTCCCCTTCGCATTCCCCAATTACACCTGTCTTTCGGACGAGCTGCGCGTGTGCGCTAGGAGTGAGACAGAGGCAGAATGGGGCGACGACAACCGAAAGAAAAGAATAGCTCAAGTCGCAAATTGCCATGGTAGGACACTGGAGTCATATGTTTGTGGGTGGCTTGAGAAAAATATTTAATGCAGGGTAATATTTCCATATATTGAAGGAAATACTTTTGATGAATTTATTTATGGCAAGAACTATTCATGATTTAATGTAACTTAAATGTATTTGTAATTTACATCAATTTTAAAATAAAACATTAACAAAATGTTATATAAATATTTCTGCTAAAACGCTTTTTAAACAAGAAAAAATTCAGACAATTTTTAAAAAACGTATTAAAAAAAAATCATTGCTAGTATTGCTGTATAGATTCACAAATATTATTTTATTTTGCATGCTATGGAGCCACTCTTGCACATGGTTATATTGTGATGGCACGTTCGTGCTGCTCTTGTGCTTGTATTATTTCAATGCATTGAACACACGAGAAAGAATAAATACTATTTCTAAATGGCACAATGTCGCGTCATTATTAAAATTTTAGGAAAAAAAATTCACAAAAAATTACATTACATAATGGTGGCTTAGATAGCCGAGGCAGTAGTAAGATAATCACGGACAGAAGAGTGAAGATGGAATCTTCACTCTTCTTACTCTTACTTTTTACACTACACTTACACTCTTAACTTGTTGGTTAATCTTTTGGCATCATCTTTCTAATATCATCCTTTCTTTCCTGACCTATACTGCTGGCCAAGGAGCGTGTAGATAGAGAAATTTACGCATTAAATGTAGAAAGCGGTATAGATGTAGGTGGCTCAGGGCACCAATTGATGTCACTGCATTACCTCTGGCCGGAAGGTCGTAGCGTCTGAGCCCCGACGATAGCAGGATTTTCGACACTAGCTACTAGTCGAATTCAGCCGCTGTCTGGAGGAGAATTCTAGAGATTGGCTGCTCTGATCGGTAGTTTTACATAGTACCTCCGAGCAATATCAGGCGATTGCTGGGGCAGTACCCTAAGAAGCGGGCCACGTACCGCGCGCGATCTTTCCTTCCTCTTCCTTGTTCTATCCTCACCCCTTACACAGTCTTACACTTACATGCAATACACTACCACACAAGTGGAAGATAAGTCGGGAGATTTGAGCTTGTCCTGCCTGGGGTGGCGCCTCGCTGGTGGGAGATACCTGATTAGGGAAAACCCGCAAGCAGACGTCGCTCGCCATGCGATGAGGGAAGACCACTACCCTCTCCCGCGGTAAAGACATACACTAGTTACGGGTCTAATGACAACAGTTGAAGCGCCCGGAAACATGAAATCAATCAATCTGGACATTCCTTAAATGACAGCCTTCCTGCCGGAAAATTGTGGAACCGATGTGAACGGTTTACATGCAATATGGACCTCCGAACCACAGCTCGCATTATTTACGTGCGGACTTGCTTGTTAAGTACATCAAGACTTCTTTGAGTGCAAGGACTCACGGGCCAGTCTAGACGATGGAGTTGGAGAATATAGTAGCTCTTATAGTGGTCACAGCTGGAGAAAAGCCGAAAGAGAAAACGAAGGAAACGATCACATCAGCAGTTGTTCCCCACAAAACGTAGAGGTAAAGAAGCAAACAGACACGCAAATACAATTTAGGTCATTCAATAAATGTAAATTACATCATTTATAACTAAAACTAGGCATAAGACATTTATTCCAAATTGTGTAGAGTTAATAAGTTTAAGCAAAAATTTGATTAATTATCTTATCAATTGCATGAAATTTAAATATTTGGAGTAATATAATTCACAATATTACACTCGAATTTTTAGCCAACATTCTTAATGAAATCAAAAATAGTTGTTTCCAATTTGTTTCTACGTTTTTTCTGGATATCATTTAGATGAAAAATATCTTGATAAATCACTGTATTAAATACATATGAAAGATAGATAAAGATAGTCTCAAAAACATCGGTTTTAATCCACAAGGATTGAAATATAATTTAGAGGATAACACGAAAACATGCACATTTGCTGGAATGCTTTACAAATATTTAAAAAATTAAATTATTAATAACTAATATTCAAATCTAAATATATAGAAATTTTGTCAAAATTTAATGAAATTCTAACAATAATTTATATTTGATTTAAAAAATTAATAATTTCTAACACATTTCAAGATAAAAAACATGATGCCATGTTTATTAGTAATACACAAGTTTTTTAGACTAACTGTATTTTATTGGAAATTATAAAACATGCATCGTGTATGCACTATGTGTTCTGTTTATACTGTTCGCAAATTAGTTTTAATATTTGTTCGCCTATATTTATGTGTGTGCATTTATGATATGAAATTAAGAAATAATTAAATATTTCTTTGATAATTTATAATTCTGCGACTTTCTAACAGTTTTACAATATAATGAAACAGTGAAGTCTGAAGAACAGGTCAATAAAAATCTTTGGATATTTTCTCTTTAAAAACTAAGCATTACCCCTATGACATCATTCGTTTACAATAGTTCAAAAACTACATGCAACCAGCACACAGACGAGCCCGACGACAGACATGAAAATTACACGACCAGAGCCAAGAACAGAGCATTGTGGCAATCGAAATCGGCTTCTGTCGGGAATCCTTTATGCGCGTAGGGTACCAATGAGCTCCACCACATACGCTCTCGTATACACAGAGCTGCATGAAATATTTCTTCTATTTCTGTTTGTAATTGCTTCGTTGATGGATGTGCGGATCCACGGCGCTCAGCCACCGCTTCGGACTCGTGTTGTGCGGGGATGGACCACCCATCCTGGACCTTCGCGTCCCGACCAGATTCTCTCCGGCCTCTCTTGCCTCACCCCAATTTTACCTCGCCCCGTTTTCCACCGTCCCTGTTCGCTTCTCACCGCCCGGCCACAGTGCCTCGCGCCACCCTTCCCCGTTCCACGACTGGTGCCCTACGGGCCACCGATTCACGCGCAGCGCGTCGTGAGGCGTAACAACATTACTTCTTCTTTACCGTAAATGCCAAGTACGGAGTCTAATTTTGACTTGAAATAAAAGAGAGGAAGGTAACCGCACGCGTGCGTATGCATCCGCAGTCCGCGAAGCATCCGCATCCGCAGACGGCGAAGAGTAAGAGAGACTTCCATATTCTCTTTTCCGTCACTTTTGCTTGTACAAAAAAGTAGAGCAACGATTTTAGAAAAAAAGCGAAGGGAAAAAGCGAAAGAAAAAGACAAAAGTGTAGCTGGGAGAAAATATATTTTTTCGCCACTACTCGAAGCGAATCCGCCGCCGCAGTCTGTTTGAAATTCCTTCGCTCTTTGTGTGAAGTGGGGGAGGGCGTGGACGGAGCGTGAGCGGTGTGGGGAGGTAGAGAGCTAAAGTGGCGGGGAGAAGTGCGGGGACAGGGACGGCGGCTCTGATCCCGGTGCGGCCGCAGAGGGAATGAATAAAAGAGGGACACAGAGGGTGAAGGTGGCGGCGCGGCGCGGGGGATGAGGCGAAAGGGGTTTCCCCAATTTGTCACCTGACTTCAGCCGAGTTTTCGAAAAAAAAGAAGGGTTGGAAAAAGGCTAGCTCAAAACTCTCTTTGTCTCGTGCCGCGTTCCGCTGGGAGCGAAAAGACGAGGGTAAACAAATGAGAACGGCGTTGTGAAAAGTCATGCAAAATTAAAGGATGCAGCGTTCGTTCGCTCGTCGCCCTCACGTACCCCTCATCCCTCTTTCCCTGGGGCCCCCGCCCCATCACCGTGCGACTCTCACGCCCCCTTTTATGCGGCGCGCACTTAACAAGCGTGTGCTTAAAGGGAATCGCGGAGTCGCGCTGGCGATGGTGATGGTCGAGAGCGGTGACGGACTGTGGCGGACCGAAACGGAATGATGTGTTTTGATTCGCCGCAAACGTTGCGCGCGGAGAACGGATGGTCAGCAGGAGAGGAATCTGAGAGGTCGGAAAATCGCCTACAGCTGCTGAGAAGCTGGCGATGTTGCGAGTGGAAAGTGGTGTGTGTGTGTGTGTGTGTGTGTGTGTGTGTGTGTGGGCGGGGGGGGTGAACGGGAGAGCTGTAAGCTGTAAAATGCACGATGGCTCCGTAGGGGTTATTTAGCTGTGAGGCTCTACCTCGCTTTGCCACCGCACTCACTAAAATCGGAGCAGAATTTCGCGTTGTATTTTACGATGAAATTTTATATATTGTTTCTGAACATCTAGAGGATCTACAGAGACGACATTGCAATGAATTCAATCTAGTTGTCTTCAATTACCTTGATATTGTAAAATTGTTTTATAAATGCATATACTTACAAATGCTATATTTTAATATTCAATTTTTTTCCAGTAAAATACAGGCAAATGCAAGATTTATGGATACTAAAATATTGATGTGAAACACATAAAACCAAATAAAATGAAAATGATGGAAACCAAACGAAATTAAATTTAAACTCTTACAAAACGCTGTAATTTTTAACGCTCTAATATGTGCAACTCAACTAGTAGTGTTGGGACTAATAACAATCCAATAACCACATAGTATTTATAAAACAGTCATTTGTGATATTAGAGCCTATCAATGTTACATGTTTACCCAATGAAATTTGGTCAAGAGGAAAACCTACATTAATTGAGTTCAAAAAGATTGAAAAAAGTTTTTACTAACATTTTTGTCGACCATTTATTATAAGATTTATTCTGTACAAAGATTAAAAATATTTACAATTAAAACATATTTAAAATTTCCATTAACGATCTTTACATATTCTGGATAAATGATCTTTACATACATAATTTTTGTGCTTTTACACATTCAATGTGTCGGCCGAGAAATGCGGCCAACATGAATATAGAATAATAATCATAACTTGCAGGCTTTGAGAAAACTTAGTAAAAATGTGGTACTCAAAAGATATTAATTGCATATTAAGAATGTACCCACAAACGTTGTGCAATAAAAGCCCCATAGAATTTACACATTATTTAGTTACATCAGTCCAATTTAAAATATTTAAGAAATAGTTAATTTATTTTGAAACATACTGATTCACATTGATTCCTGTTCTGATTCTTATTCATTAAAGCAAGAAAACAATAATAACAAAATTTGTCGCAAAAGCGTTTATTGACACAAGTTCCGCATTCTTATGAAACTGAATAGTCTGTTTTAAAACGTATATCACAACCGACATTCAACTCGCACACTCGGCGAACTCAATGACGAGACGCCTGCAGTACTCCGAGCCGCAATCGCCGTACATTTCAAGTCATGTATTCACGACAGGGAGAAATAAGGAGCCAGTTAACCCTACGCGCCAGCTCGGATGGCGTCTTAAAGCACCTCCAGTAACTCCGCGTCTAAGACTGCTGTCGCTCCTGCTGCGCGCACCGCCGCCAGCCCGGACGTCCCCCACCGCCCTCGATGCCCCGCTCCTTCGCCTCCCCGTATTGTCCCCCCCGCCCCCCGCCTGCCGCCTCCCCGACTTGGCTGTCTCTGCCGCCGCCAGTCAGAGCAGGGCCGCGAGCGCCGAATAGAGGCAACGTAATGTCGCGGGATTAGTCAAAACGTAACGGCGGCAATTACGCGTTTGGGATCTCAACTGTGGTGATGGAGGAAGGTGGCAGGAAAGGAAGGGAGGACGCGGAAATGGCAAGACAAGGAATGTGATTGCAATGTTATAATGACAGTAGAGCTATTGGAGTTTGAGTCCTTAGGGAACAGTCTTGTCGGAGACCGGTGGTAGAGACTCCAGTGGTGATACTGTAGAAGTCTGAGAGCAAAGTGACTGCAAATGATTTGGACCATGGCCATGATGCCAGTGGATGCAAGAGGCTTAACGGGGTAGACGAGGCAGGGGTTGTATCTTGTGCAATGGCGCCCCACCTCGTCCAGGGAGTTTCTAACGGCGGGGCCGCGACCCATTTCGGATGGGGAACTCGAGTAAGGGGGAGGCGGCCGGAGACGGTGGCCTGGGCGACGGATCATTACCATGGAGCCGATGCGTAGCGGCGACGGGGGACTCCACTGCAGGGCTGGGAAGGCGACGAACTCGAGAAGGGGAGGGAGTGAGGACTGAGGGAAAGGGGGCGGTTCGGAGGCCGGGGGAATGCTGAATATGGGTCACCGGAGACGCATAAGACGGGCGCCGATATTATCTCACGACCAAAACAAAGGACCAGTGGAAGCCTCAGACCCGATAACGGCGCCCGCCATTCGCTCGCCCGTCCGCCCCTGACGGCCCCTCTGACGCCATTCCGTGGCCTCACCTGCAATTAGAGTAGTACGCCGCAACGCGATAAGCGAACTTTTCTTTTCGAGGTTCCGGTTGCAGCTGGGGTCGGTAAGACGGGGATGGTAGTTATAGCAGCTTGGGGCGGCATGCGATCACATATCAGATGCTAAAGCTTACAACTGCCCTTGGGAAAAAGGTCGGAGACTGCTTCACTGGGATAATACTGTAATGAGGAGTGGCGTGGTCATAATAACTGGGAAGATCAATCACTTAGAAACGAACTTTTAATGTTTTGGAGTGCCTAGTTTACCGTTCAAATGGGAAACACAGGAAAATATTTTCACCGCAATGGAAATGTTATAGAATTTTTTCTGACTGAAGCAATTTCAATTCCAATTCTATTATTGCCTCGTAAACAGTAATACTTGCGATAATGTATATCAAAGCGCAAATGCATATTTCAGTACTCCATTAATGTTGAAACAAGTAAACTAGTTCACTACACGTTGAAGCTTTCCAAAATTATAGCAAGTCAGTAAATGCGAATATTTTGAAAAAGTATTTCAGTTCTCATGCGAGCTTGTATCTCGAGCGCTTGCAACATTTGAAAGCTCATCCTGCTTGCTGACCTTTTTTTAGTAAATGCCTGTACTCTCAACACACTTCTTTTTGTCTCGGCTCCAAACCCACAACGCACTCAACTGTCGGGCACCATACGAACATTTGCTGCTATAGTCTACAATTTAGCCAGCATTTCGTTCATTCCTTACTCGAAGACATAGCGTTGTAAAATGCGACATTTAGAAGAAATATTTATCTCTAAACATTTTATTCTTGCAAAATTTAGAACGGGTGTAAAGTTCGGGATTTTATGTTTTTGCGCCACACCAGGTCTCCACTACATGTGCGCGCGCTTATCCCAAAGAAAGCACACGCGTAAAACGCGCGGAAGCTGCTCCTTCAACCCCAATCGTCGCCGTGTTTTACGCCGCGCAATGGGACGTACCACTGTGATAACCCGTGCGCCAGGCGCTCTTCCCGGCGTATACAAAGCACGTCCAGATTCATCCGACGTATTAGGGTTTTACGAGCATCCGCTATCTAGCAATTCTGACCAAATTCATTTCTTCCCGAGCTCTTTTTGTGTGCCTTCACATATATAAGCTCCATAAATTCGATAGAAGAGTGGACTGTTCTGCCCTCTCGCTCCCGCTAGTTTCCCAAATAGAATTCCCTCGTTGTTTTTCTATTACGCAGGGCTCCGTCTCCATTACGGACGGTCGAGGGGGCGGGGAGAAGAAGAGGAGGAAGATGTGAATCTGGGCAGTGAAGAAAAAAGGAGGAATTGGGGAAATCAGTCGGATAGCTTTGGGGGTGGCATATGCAATTCTAGCGATGGTAAAGTGATGGTGTTCGTGGCTGTGGAGGTGGTGGTATTTGTGGCCAAGGTAACAAAATGAGAGATTTACGTCGGTGGTTGTAGCCTTGGTAGAGGGAATATTATTTGCAATGGTGGTTGTGGTGGTGGAGGTGGCTAAGGGCCAGAAGAAGTCCGTATCTCGACGGTCTCCCCCATTCTGGATACTCGCCAATTTAATCTTGTCCGCCCGCTCTATAATACTTCGGTCGGCGGCTGGCGGTTGGCAGGCGGTTTGTCGGCGAGCAGCCGCAGCCGAAAACCGAGCCGGGCGCGTGTGCGGCGGGTTTCGGCCATTAAGGAGGTGGCGGGGCGCCCCGGGACGGAACAAAAGTGCATGCTCCAATGGGCTGGGGCGGGCGGGGAACGAAGGATTGCCCGCTTCTTGATTTTCATTCCGCGACTCGGGCGGTTGCCAAAACCACCAGTTGCGCGGCTCGGCCCGTCTCGGCACGGCCGCCCGCCCATTCGCCCGCGACCGTCGCCGACCCGGTCTCCACAAGGGGTGGGGGAGGGAGGGGACGGGAGCGGCGGGGCTGGCCCGAGGACGGAGGTGGAGAGTCGAGCCGCCTGTTGCTGGGCGCGAAGGAAGCACGCTCCAACAAGTTGGAGAGAATATAAGGGTGACGCCTCTCCAGTCTGCAGTTGCCACCCTTGCAACCACCACTGACACTTCAACCTCCGCGTAGGTCGTCCTGGGTGGTGTCTGGAGAGGGTATTTGTGGGCGTCATGAGTGAAGATAATGGCAACAGATGACACTTGTGGATGGACTAGAAGTTGAAACACTTAGAGGCATAAGCTTAAAATGGAAAAAAATGTATTTTCGTAGATTATTTTTTGATGGCAATAATAAAACCATTATAATGACGAATATATGGGTCTTAATTATGATGCTTTTTTAAAGAAGGATACCCAATATTTCTTAAACAGGTAGAGAATATTATGGGAAAATATTAATGAACACGTTCGGAATTACATTAAAAAAGAGGGCTGAATCTTTTCGAAAAGGAGAAAGACAAATGGTCCTATTCAGTGACTTGTAAAATAAAACCCTGATGACAACTATTTTATATCTCAAGGGTAAAGAACACTCGCTGTTGACTACAAGTGTTGTCAAAAACAATAAAGTTAACGATGTTCAAATCTTTAGAATAGCGAATTAAAGAACTATAGTATAACGAAAGCAATCTGAAGCAGTGAATAAGATGTGAACATCTGAGAGGAAATGTTGACGAAAATGAAACGAAGCAATGATATGGAGAGTAAGAAAGAACATTTGTGATTGGGGAAAGAGAGATCACAAAAGTGATGAAATATACTTGGCAGCTGAGGAGATAAAGCGCGCAACAAATTGCATAAACGCATTAAATAGTTGAGGCGAAGCATAGAACCGAGACCGCTAGATCTACGAGTACTGAGCAGCGGAGAGCGAAACCACAGCGGAGAAGTGGGAGCGGGTGCCAACGCCTCCATATTTGTATAGCGAAAGTACACAGCCTGCGGTGGCCGTCCGCCGATACCACCGTGTACGTTCCGGATCAGAGCGGCTCGCGGTGGTGGCAGTGGAGGCACTGGTGACAGCGTAGGAAGCAACGAGATCGGTGAGGGCAAGGTTCCGGCAACAATCGTAGGGGTAACAAGCCACAGAGGATCGCTCAATGGGAATTTTCAAGGGAGGCTTAAGATATTTTGAAAAGGAAATATTACGAAATCAGTGGGACTACGAAAGAGAGAACTACGAATCAGAGAACTACGAAAGCACCTTGATCTATAAGAAATAATCGTCTCCATCCCAACACACCAATTCTTTCCATTCAAACTACACATTCCATATCTCATGACTTCTTTTTCAACTTACAACATATTTCTGAAATCTTCCATATTTAAGACATCATTCTCCAACTCGTCACTCAGAAGTCGTTACTCCCCATCTCTTTTCTCACATACCATCTTAAATCAATAATTCATTTGGAGGCGCTCTATTGACTTTCCCCATCGATATTAAATTGTACAATTGTCTTCGTCAGTAATTGTTTTGTTAGGTACTGTGTGTTTTTCAACTGACATCTGACTGAGTTAAAGGCTAAATGATCTGATATCCAAATAGTAATAAAGTTGTTTCTTTGAAAAACAAAAATGGACAGAAAATTGAATGATTGATTAGTGTTTCTGAGTGCGTCAACTGCTATTGTCATTAGTCTCGTAAGTGTGGTGCATGTTTTTCCTTTTTTCCTTGTGAAGTGGCGGTGATATTCCCCGTTAGATGATGAGATTCGGCGCCAACCTACCGCCGGCTAGCGGTTTTTTCCCTAACCAAGTATCTCCTACCAGTCCCTCCGCCCCAGCCGGGACAAGCTCTGAGCTTTCGACCGTTTCCCGGCACGTATGGTAATGTAATGCATGTTAGAGCAAGTGTGTAGGTAAGGGGTGAAAATAGGAAGAGGAAGTGGAAGGAAAGATTGGGCGCGGTCCGTGGCCCGTCTGTTGGGGTTCTGCTCGGGTATTCGCCTGGTGTTGATGGGAAAAAACGCGGATTAGAGCAGTCGACCACTGCATTTCTCGTCCAGACATCTACTGAACTGTAACGATCTATCTAAGGTCGAAAATTCTGCCACCAACGGGACTCGAGTCTAGAACCTTCCGGTCAGACGATCTGCAGTGACATCAGTTGATTTCCTAAGCCACCTCTCCCGTTATATACACAAAAAACACAGACTCGGAATGATAAAATTTCATCAAATTTGTAGAAAATCGTACAGGAGAATTTGAAATTTGGAGTTGTCTAAACACTAAGCAAAATACTGTTCTATTTTATTCATAGATTTTCTTCAAGTCTGATTTAGAATTTCTGTTAATACATCGTAGATCTGACAATAGAGATTTCGACCTGTGAAAAAACCCGTTTTAGTTCAAAATCTCAGACAGAACCTTGTCGTTTTGTGACCGCAAAGTGAAACTCAGAGGGGGGAAGGAAAGGGATTGTGCAGCAAAGCGGGTGGGGCGGACGGTGGCAAGGAGATGGAGCGCGAGAGAGTGCGGGCAAGCGACCGGGAGCGACGAGGGTCGCTCAGCGTGGGGCTGACGCTCGCGTGCCGGCGCGCTGCGAATCACGCTCACCGTGTTCCGTGCCGGAAAAAAATGCCCTTTGATTTGCATTCGTATGGGCGTGGGCAACAAGTGGTTTCATGTCGTGGCGTACCATCCTTCTTGCTCACTTCTCAGCACTGCCACCGACGCTAACTCTTAACGCGGGCACAGCGCTTCGCTCATGTACTTAACGCCGACTCGCAACGAACGAACACGCACGCCGGACACGGCGGGGAACCATTGCAAGAGATCCCCTGTCCTGGCTGAGGGCGGGAGATGCCTATCTTTAACAGATTTGTACGAAAAGTATACTAAGAATACTGCTGCTGGTGGCGGAACATATAAAGTTGTAGAGATTAGGCGTAGAATATGCTTCTACAAAGAAGATGGAAAAATCGATACACAGAATTTCCATAATGTTACCTGTTTCGGTCACGTAGGTAAATTGTCGTTTCTAAACGTTTCTTGAGCAAGACATCTGTGTTGATAGATATATGAAGCTACAGAGTTAATAAGACAACCAGAATTAGGGATACTTTTAAAATAAAATAACAGTTTGAAGATTCAGGCCGTAGAGAATAAGATTCTAATATTCTCTAGTGATTAATATGTTAATTGAAAAAACAAAGATCATTTAATTTAACTATGAAACCCACCCAGAACGATTACCCAAGCAACATTATACTAATGTATATTTCCCGCCTACTGCGCCCTTACAATCTAATAACCTCCTTCCCTCTCTCTCTCTCTCTCTCTCTCTCTCTCTCTCTCTCTCTCTCTCTCTCCACCTTTTATTTTTCTGTTCATGTGTCCATTTGGCGATCTCACCCAGAATCTATGTCCATGGCTGGTAGGTGGTGGGCTCCCATGGAGAGCGCGGCATCAGTAGATCGCCCCACGCAGTGATGTCTCGTCGTAGCCGGGCCCCGTGTTAAGGCGCGTGGGTGTGGCGGCCTCACTCGTCCCTCGGCGATGGAGCGGCGTGGCGAGAGCGACGCCTCCGGGAAGAATCATATATCTCTCTCTGTCTCGCCTCAATCACAGAGATCACTCCCCCCAAACCCTCCTGCACATGTGGGCCACTATTCCATGCGTGTACTTATTAGAGCTGGTGGCGGCGAACGTCCTGCCCAACTCTACGATCAACACTTGGCAGCATTTAGGCAGCCGTACGGCGTACGGCCGAGGAGCCAAATCAGAAGCTCGGCACACAATTACGCACGACGACAAAAGTTCCAGAAGAAGTAGCCCGCTCGACAAGTTTCAGAAGAAGGCAGAGAAGCTAGAATCTGGAGTATTTATAGATTACTCTGACGCAGATGACGTGATGGCTTCCCGCCAATCACGTGCCCGTTTAGGTGTCCCGTGACCTGTCTCATATCGTCAGGTGTCGCTGAAGCCGTCTTTCCGAAATGCTCCTTGACGTAGGCTCCCGCGTCAATAGTCTTTGGCCGCATACCTACATCCTGACGTCACGGCGCTCCACCCTGCTTCGACAGGAACAATAGCTACCCGCGCTCCTCGCCGGATTATGTCTGTGACGACACGCGCATTTCCGCCGTTTCTGCACAATTCTTGAGTAGCGAACTCCCCAGCGTTCTGTAATATATATAGTGGCTCGTGTCCGTAAGGAAATGTCACGAAACACCCATTTTGCCATACAAAAAACCTCTTTATCTGATATTTTCTTATTAAGTCATGCATAGCATTATTCAAGATAGGGAACTATTACACTTGAAGGGAAAGGGGACTATTACACCTAACAGGGAATTATTACACTTGACTCTTTCCTATGTGTTGATATTGATTGCTTTTCTAGATTATGCTATTGGTGTTGATGTCTAAAACACATATGCACAATGTGAAGAATTGCGTATAACACAATAAGAATCGAAGGCAAGAATATTTCCAAAATACTATTTAATGTATTCATCAATTTTCCAAGACCATGTTGTTCCCTAGCTCGTTCATATTTTAGTACTTTCAACTGTACATGAATGTAAGACAAACCCTAGTTTCATTTGGTGAGTCCAGTAGAATATGTAATAAATATATTATTGTAACTTTCATTTATATTTCTCTTACAACTCCATTTCTAGAGCTCATCTTAACATGTACTCCCACCGGCACTTTGACTGTGATCTCGCCTGATTCGGGAATCAAACGCAGTCCTTGTAACGTTAACGTGACATCGTTGACACCACAGGGGGTCCTATGGACGTGCGTTGTCCTTCTATGTCCGGCCTGGGTGAACGAGAAAGCGACGACCGTTCGTAGAGTTCTTCACGAAACACGGGCGGATTTGATGGAGCCAAGCTCCGTGTGGGACATGCCCGCCTTCCTCCGCCGCCCGCTGCCCTTCAGGCTCTGTCGGCGCCCAGCCGCTCAGGAAGGAAGCCATCACGCCACAAAACAATAAGAACTTTGTGAATGACCCGTAATCGGATCCCCGTAAGCTCGTTTTCCTCGCTGAGACGCGAAAAGACTGTGCAACTAAGGAAATTGAGAGAGTAGATGTCACCAATAACTCATAATATTAAAGCTGAGAATTATTTTTTTTGTGATAACTTCAATCAGACTAGTAAGCCGCAAGAACTAAATCATAATTTGTATGAAGTTTGTAAAATCATTCATTTGCATGCTCATTATCATCATAATCTTAATTTTTAATTAACTGTGTTGTGAAATTTACTCTGTGTTTATTGAACACGTTATCCCGCATCCAAAGACACCCCGGTAGCTTACACACACACACATACACACACACACACACACACACACACAATATATATATATTATATATATATATATATATATATATATATATATATATAATGTAACGATACCGAAAATTGTACTCCGGATAATCATAAGCAAAATGTTGCGCAATACGCGTGCTGATGCCTTTTGCGTCTTTTCAGAGCCGCCGGACGGTTAATTCGTTCCGTCCAGCTGCATCCGCAACACTTTGGCGCCAGGCGAGAGGGGGGAGTTCTCTGTTTACTTTCTCCAACGCCGGTCGCGGGATTCTCCCCGGGGATCTAGCTGGGGAAGGGGGGCTGCGCAGTTCGGAGACTTCGGGATAGACCACCTGCGATTATTTACTAAAAGTGTGCAAGTGAGAGCGCATTATGGAAAATTCCACTCGACACACCGGCAAGACGCAGAAGCTGATTGGACAAAAATTAGTTAAGTCGTAGAAACTTTTCACCAATGGAAGCACGTTTTGGCAAAATTCTCCTGAAACTTCTAGAACATTTGGGAAACTGGAGAGGAAAATGCTTGTGAGCGCTGGCATGCGCTGAGCACGCAGGACAGAAGGGCGGACAGAAGGGCGGGAGAAGGGCAGTGTCCCGCTACCTTGAATGGCGGACGAGTAGCTCCTCCGGTTACTCACTTATCGAGGGAACGAACGATTAGATGATTACTGTGTGTTAGAGAGTAATCGAGTATAATTTTTTATCTCTGCCGATCACGCCCGCGTATCACGTCACAAGTTACGTGACGATCATTATCGCGCTGTCGGACGCCGGAGTTGTGAGCTGTCGTCACCACAATCGTCACCACCGCTGTTGTCATCGCCGCCCGCCGCCGCCTCCGCCGACGCGGAACACAAGGACTCACCTGCACCCCCGAGACACGCCGTCTGGCGTGAGGTTCGGCGACCTGTGGAGGTTGTTCACCCCAGCGGGCCTGCATTGTAAACGGTGACTGTGCTCTGATTTGTCGAGCTGCGGCAAAATCTCCATCACGCCCTTCAGGCACAACGTTTATTTAAAAAACTTTTATCCGTTAAAAAGCGTAAAAATTAGCGTAAAATTAGAAGTATCAGTTATTCCTGAGCTCAGACCTTGATTTTTGTCTTTTAAAATTTTAATTATTATATTAAAGTTCACTCGTGTTCAAAATAACCTTTATTTAATTAATCACGTAGCTAAATCCGTCCACCATCCATATTTCTAGAATCTACATGCTTCCTGAGCTAGCCGGCCACACGAGCCCAGGTAAGCACAGGTAGGTTTGGGAGACCGGGTTCGGTGCAATATATATTCCTCAAGGCCATGGTTGGGTCTTTCTTTAAGAAATAGTTCAATTGTGTTGCTTCGATTGCACAACTGTTCTTTACATCATCAGATACTACAATGAGATTCTATTTTGATTACGGGCAGGTCTGGTTGTCAATGGTGAATTTTGCATGATGCCATTACGCATAGCGACGATATTAGTTTTATGGTAAACATCCGATAAGCGTTGGAAGACGCTTATATATACTACTTATATAGAATTATAACTGGGGATTGAGAAAGGGACTACTAATAAAAGTTCTAAAAAGGGAAACAGCAAATTCTTACCTAAAAGAAGATATTAGAAGGAAATAACGCTGGGATCAGTCCCCTACCCCATTGGTATTCGACTCTTTATGGAATTTTACGATGAGTACTTCAGATCACCTAGTTAAAATGCAGTGGGCGAAAGAGGAGGATGGGTGGTGGAGGATTTGGGGTTTGGGGGGGGCAATGGGGGTAAGGGGAGTGGGGTTGGTCAATGATCGACGGTGCAGAGGGGGGGGGGGGGGGGGCCGGTGAATTAGGAGTCGTTAGAATAGAGGTCGTTGGAGTAGGCGTCACTGGTTGGTTGAGTAGTGGTCGGAGGAGTGTGGAGCAGTGGAGTTGAGGTAAGTGGTGTAGGGGTCAGTGGGATAAGGGATACGTGGAGTTGGGGGTCTTTGGTGTGGAGACAATGAAGTAGAAATCGGTAAAGTAAGGGAGAATTGGATTCAGGAAGTGAGGATAGTGTGTCAGGGACATTCAGGTGATAGGAAAGGATGATCATGTACGCACTAGTGAGGAAGCGTTGCGAGTAGAAGCGGCAGTGGTGGCAGAGACCTGGCAACGTGGCGGTAGCCAGTCCGGGGAAGCGGAGCGGGGAAGGGGAAGAGACCGAAGGACCGCTACGGAATTACAGGACAAGGCCCGCCGCCCCCAGCTCATTTGCCTGTTCAAATACGAGCCCTCATTTATTTCGTATCACTACTACCGCGCACTCTACGGGCGGTGCGGCTGCGTGGGCGGTGGGTGCGACGAGTGTATGATTGTTTGCTTGGGACGCAAGAACGCACCGGAGTGTGCGGCCTGCCATTACAAAGTCATTCCCAAAACGAAGCGAATACTTGAGGTGCGTTATATTACTGCGAGTGTATGACGGCACAAAGTGACTGCCGAGAATATGTTAATCAACGGAACTATGTTAATCATTAATTTTGAGAGATAATTATCAAACTTGTTGTAATAAAATCGTGGAAAATTCAAAGGCAAATCTATGAAGACCATAGCTGGGAGTGATCTGCAACTCGCAGTGAGCGACTGTTAAAAAGTCGACATGCATGATTATAAATTTTAGGAATATATAACTGGTTATTTATCCAATACTATGGCATATTAATCGTAAATACCTTATTGCAGCGGATTGTTCGGCCGCTTTCTTGTCTTGTATAATATTGCATCTAAGGTTTAAGGAGTAATCTTTCATAAGGTACCCTTTCGAAAACTTCGGCGTAATCCAGATATCCACTGGGTTACTGAAGTCAAGTGTTTGGTCAAATTATCTAATGAGTAAATAAAGTTACTGGATCGATCTCATACAAATCCATCTTGTTGGCTAGGCACGAGATGGTTTCACATGATATATTCTAGGATCTTTGTGAAAACAATCCCTAAAAAGACCTTCCTCTTTGCACTAATCAGGTTGAAATGACTATAATTTATGGGCACGACTTTGTTTCTTTTCTAAAGACTTTGCGTTCTTAAAAAAACAATAAAATAAGCAAAACGTAAATGTGCATTCAAACGTTTTTGGCAGCTATCAATTAATTGTGTTTTCTCTTGCGAAATTGGAAAGATCAACTGGTCCGGAGAAACGATGTGGTCAGCCGTTAGTAAAATAATCTCGTTGATGGTACCCTTTCCCTCACAAAAATTGGAGGACAATGTGTCGAAATTTCTATAGAGAAAGTCGTGTATGTTGCTAATTCGAAAAAAGTGGATTGTTGATCGTGTTCGTATATTATTTTTTATACGCAGGGCTGTCAAAACCCTTGTGTTTTAAACCTGAAAAAGTGATTTTCGAAAAAGTTTGTTAGTTCGTCTACGTATGTGTAATTCTAGTGCCTAAATAAATAGGATTTTCACCAAAATGGATATTCCTTGAACGATCTGGCTGATGCAACGAATCCTCGAATTTGAAATAAATCTTTTAATTTTGACGGTACTCTACACCGAACCTCATCATACTTTCCACATTTCTTGAAAAAGAGCTCCAATTATTTTCTGTAAATCTATCTAAAAACGAAGAAAAGGCGTTTAAAAATGACGTACGTCCAATTTTGGGCGAACAATATGAATTTTTGAAAATTGCAAACTAATATTAACATTTTCGAAAAACAATATTGACGCAAGAGATTTTAGAATTTTTTTAAATAATGAATTCTGGTTTTGAAATTAGATCTTGAATTAATGTAAATCAAACTCTCTGAATTTTTTAGAACTGCAAATGCAAATGTTTCACTTTCTTTTTGCGCCGGGAAGGAGAAAGTTCAGCTCTGTAGCTGGTGGTGTAGGGGAAACGTGTCAGGCATGTCAATTTTAAAGACAGAGATCGAATACCAGCTAGGAGAAAGTAATTGCTACTGAAATAAATTTTTTTGCAAGTTTACGTAGTACGTATTGTGTATTGCGTAGCTATTACAAATAAGACGTCAAAGTACGTGCTGTTGAAGCAGCTCTAGTTTTGGACATAACACACTGTCTAAATGGTATTATAGTAAGATAAACTTTATTTAGATGGGTAAACTTAGACCATTCACTTTCATTATCTAAAGTCAAACTTGACGAAAATGACATATATCCAATGCTTTATTTTTCAAATTTTAGGTGCCTAAACGCTCCTCAAATTAATTATTAATGTAATAGCAATAGTTATTTATATATAACATAATTTAATAATTATTCCCGAAGTAAAATATAATAAGTATTCCCAAATAATGATTCCCGGAACGCCGTTCCGTCGCGCTCCAGCAGAAATCAAGCCCTGCATATATCTATGCTTCATTAATACCAAAAATAATAATTTGCGTACAAGTAGTATTAGAAACAAACCCATGGCGTAAGAACTGTCAACATAAGTACTCTCAGATGTCATCTTTCGCAGGAAAAGAAGTCAAATTTAAACAAAAATTATAGTTCACTTGAATTTAGACAAATTGTGTCTAACTTTCTATCATTTTCAAATCGTAACATTGTAATACAATATTCAATTGGTTATCAATTTCGGTTTAAGAATCTTGATTGATAATTGCCAATTTCGTATTGTAATAAGATGAATCAATGTTTTATTGATAATATTGCTTTTCAAAATATTCATTAATTTGCATGTATAAATATATTTATCACATGTAATTATAGGTTTATTAAACAAGGATGCATTATATGAAGCAAGAAACATTGTTTTTCATTTGATAATCACTCACAATTACTTTAATTACTGCTCTGATCGGTAGTTTTCAGTGATTTCTCTGATCAACACCAGGCGAATGCCGGAGCAGTACCCTACCAAACGGGCCACGGATCGCGCGCGAACTGTCCTTCATCTTCCTTGTCCTATCCTCTCCCCACTCACACACACACACACACACACACTTATACTAACATGCAATACACTACCACATTCCTGGAGACCGGTCGTGAGCTTAGAGCTTGTCCCGGCTGGGGCGGTGCCCCGCTTGTGGAAGAGTCTTGGTTAGGTGGAAACCCCACTAGCCGACGGTAGGTCGGCGCCGGATCTCACTATCCACCGAGGGAAGGTCACCGCCATCTCCCGAGAAAAGAATATGCACTACACCAACGGGACTAATGACCAACGCAGTTGACGTGCCCGGAAACACGAAAAAATCAATCAAACAATAATAACCTGAAAAATATGCGTTTTGTATAGGTTTTTGGGATGTCCAAAACATCGAAATAGAAAACGCTGATTTCTTGATATTTCCCTCATGGGTACGTTTTGTTGTTTAAACGGTTTCAACGATGGAACATTAGATACCTTGTATGACCCATTTTCTTTTGATTAACAGCAACGACCTTCCCGTACAGATGGTCGTGCAAAGTTCAAGGTTTCGGGAGTTTCATAGAGTGGAGAATAGCGTCCAATAAACTAATTTCGAACTCTGATGATATTTGTGGGATTGGAACTGAAATGTATTCTGTGTTGGGAAGGTAATATAACTTGACCACCAAGTTCGTTCTAAGAATTTTCACTGGAAAATGCTACGACATTGATATTTACTGAACTGTAAACATAAACGCTAAACCTCTACAAAATGTTATAACATCTTTTTTGTGTTTTCTTTTATTGGCAACAACTCATTTTACCAAGTACGTGTCTTTGTGATATATTTAAGACGCTACAATAATTGAATTTTAGAAGTATATATTTTCAAGCATTTAGGAATTCACGAAATTTCATTGAAATGTTCGCCAATCTAGAAAATGTTTTAAATATAATTATTAATATTGTTTAAAAAATATGTATTAACAGTGCAAAGAAATACAGGTTTGCAATGAAATTTTATTGCGGCTGCCATATCTGTCATCTATCGAATAAGGTAGTTTTGGCCATTCTTTTTGTATCTATTGAGAATTTGTAATGATATTTCACATTGTAATGGAGGTTCCGTAGTGAATTTCTGTTGGTTTATGTTAGAATTAAAAAATTGTGCAATTTTACTGAATTTATAAAGAACACATATTTAAAAATACACATTGATACTTAGGAGGTCCACTAGCGATCTTTAATTTTGTAACAAAAATTCTGTTTGCATGCACTTACTAATCTAGAGGAAGAGAGAATGTAACGCGATTTCACATGTACTCGCATTCGTATATTATAGCATAAAAACATCAAATTGAAATTGATGATTGAAAAATAATTTGTTTATAATAAATTTCCTTCCTATTTGATAAATACATCGTCTTGCAAATTGCAGGACTTAAAAGAGATTATAAAAACAAAACAATAGTTATACTTATTATCCCTGTAAAATGACGAATTCAGCGTAATTAAATTGGCTACAGAATTTGTTTACAAGCAAGTGCATTTTGAGCGAATATGGCAGGCAAAAGCGCGACAATGGAGAACTGTTTTGTCAGTTTGCTTGTGTAGAGCGAACAAATTAAGCGCAAACAAATGAGGTCATTGTAAGGTGTTAAATTCTTATAAATATTTACACATATCTCAAGAACGATATATGATAGCACCGATCGGATTCCGGACTTTTGTATCACGTTTAAACACCATTCAGATAAGACAATGAAAATTGCAACAATTACAAATTTATAATTTCCAAATTTTGCAGATCTAAGGGGGAGAGTCTCTCGATGTCCCAGAACCGAAAACAGCGAATTAACAATTTTTCAACAATTTATAATTTTATAAACAAATTCGAAATATGCGGTAGAACGGCCGGGAAGGTTCCGCAAATTGTGCCTGAAATGAACATCTCAAAATCCCAGTTTGACAGGAGTTACAAATCAATTTCCAAAAGTTACAATAATTGTTGCTAAAATGATAAATATTTACTGGATTATGGACAATAATTCTGGACGGAAAACCCCGCTCAGAAATATTGTTTCGTCGTGTCTTACGCGCAGACAAAATCTCTCCTTCGGCAGGGAAATATGACGATATTTCCGCCACGTAGGTAAACGAATTAGCCCATCCCTCTGATACAGCATCTTTTCTACTCTTTGGGATGTTGCACCAATCGTAGGCAACTGTGGTTCTACCTTCTAGCGATTGGTCAACGTGTCCCTCCCCCTGGGCACGGGGTGTCCAAGTTTGTCTGCGCGATTGGAAAGATATAATTTTGCCGGCTAATTTTTGTAAGGGAAAGTGTACAATGGTTGCCGCGACCGCTTTGAAAAGACTTTGCTGTGTCGCACGCCATCACTGTCTTGGGAAAAAGAAATCCAACAAACCAAGAAAACTCCTCAGCAAGATATCTCTCACGTCATATTCACTGTCGTATCATCTTCATACTAAAGACAACAGGATACAATAGGATTACAACAGGATATACTCATACAATAGGATTTCATGTCTGAAATTTTTTAATTGATTACTCTGAAGCTTCTAATATCATTAGAACTATATGTCAACGAGAAGCGTTTTGAAGTGAATCTGATTCACGTCATATTTTATTTTGAATTAATATTTGAGATCGTTTGTATGATCTACTAAGAAAAATTGAATCTCCAGAAAGGCACTAAAAATTATTACTAAAATATTCTTAGAATGGTAAGGATAAACGGCAAAACTGCACAAGAAAATGTACAATCTACCTTTCCAAATGCGTGAAGTATTCGCAACTCTTCTCCCATGCACGGCCCCAGCCGAGGGCAGAATCCCATATTCAACGCTCGGAAAGAATGCCCCGGCTCGCGCAGAAGGGGGCGGGGTCAGGCGAACCACTTGTCTGGGAGGGGTGTGCGCGGGAGGGGGCGACTTGGAGTCGGGCGGGCGCCGGAACCAGAAAACGGGGGGAGAGGCGGGTCGCGTGACTGGCATAGCGGCGGTGGTGGCGTGGCCCGCCGGCTCGCACGCGGCTCGCGCGCGCACACGCATTCACGCACGCGTGCACCCGCCCCTGTGGCACGCGCGCGATCCCGCCGCGAGGTTCGCATGTCGGCCGTGCTCGTCCCGTCGCCTCCACCGCGGTGGACCGGCGGGGTGCGGGGCCCGTGGCAGCGAAAGTCGAGCGCACTCTAGTGTGGGGCCGAGATCGGGAAGTGCAGCCCAGAGGTATTTTGCGCCGGGTGCATCGCTTTGGAGCGAGCCAGAGGCCGTGTTCAAACCACAAGCTCACCATGAATATTGCATTTAAAACGTGGGTCTTCATATTATTCAGGGATCGTAAGGTAACTTCTGTGTGGAAAAATATTACACAACATAAAAGTAACATGTTGAAAACTAGCGGAGGTACAACAGCACATACTTTCTCGCGTTATTGGAAATAATTATGTAATATTCATTTATGGCAATTTCTGTCGTACTAGCACCTCAGCTTGAAAGAGTCCAATTCAATAAATTCAAACGAAGAGACTCTTGTACATATATCTGCAATTATTTCGATTGTCAGGAATAGTAATCTTTTCTTACTTTTACAAATTAAACAGACATTAATAAGTTTAACTGATTCTCTATTTGTAATACATAAAACAGAAAAACGAGAATAATTTCACACGCCTGCCTTGATTACATTAAAGGGAGCTCTCAAAATTTGAATACCATAATCGGCCATTTGAATACCATGAGACCATCGCCACTATCTTAACGGCGTTTTATACATACGAGGAAAAAAATAAAAGAAAAAATTTGGAGCCATTTCTGAGAAAATAATTGTATTGAATTTAGAAATTGCCTGTTTGAAGAAAAATTACGCAAAAATACTCATATTTTAGAAAATTCAATATGAACTTATTTGAAGATGTTTTTGATGAACACATATCATTAAAAAATCTTCAGTTTTAATTATAGGATGAGCCCAACAAATTTTTTTGCAATTTTCGAAAAAGTAATTTTATACAAAAAGAGATCTGCATTATTCTCTTAAAAGTCATGTACACTGTCAGTGAACAAAATTTAATCAAAAAAATTGGATCCATTTCTTTGAAATGTTTGAAAATATCCTAGGTTCTACAAAAAAATTAAAATATATGGTTTAAATTCAATGGTCTGAGATATCAGCCAAATTGATAGGGAATATAAATTTTGGTGAAAATCCTGCTCACGGTTGAGCTGTTAGCGTTCATAGACGGACCAATGTTTTGCTGTCAATCGATTTTTCGATATGAAGGACCCACAAAACATAGATTTTGACTACACAATTTTCTATATGCTACAAGTACATTAAATAGCATACACTTCCCAGTGGTAACTAGGTATATCCTAGGCATTTTCGGATCCCCTGGGTTCCCTAGACTTCCCCACGGGAACAAGAAGTTCATTTTCTGCATTTACTACCAGCAATGCTAAATTGCTCCATCGTAATTTACAAATTGTTTGTAGAGCTTTATAGAGTTTCTGAGAGCAATTAACATGATCCCAAAGGTTTTGAGGGCACTGATTGTATATCGTTGCATAGCCTCAGAGGTTTCAACCACCACTGACAGAATTCTAGCTTGGGCACTCCATGAAGTTGGGCTGCCAGGGGAATGACTGGTTGGTACTTTATCTCTTTTCCTCCTCTGCTTTCAGAAGGCCACACCCATCCTCGTGGCGGATAGTCACATCGACCACGTGGACTCCCTCCCGGCTTTTTAATACCACGTCAGGTTTGAGTCGAACGCCTTAGGCAACGGAGAAAGTGGCTTCAGTGGACACCACAGTGTCTTATTTACAAAGCATCTTCCCCTCTATAAAGTTCTTTATCTCGTCATGACGCTTTATTCTTGCTGGTTTCGTAAAAATGCACTGTCCGACGATGTGATTCATAGTTTTTACCGCTCTATTGCACTTCCTGCAGTTTACATCCTCCCTGGACCTTCCTCTATTAAGAGTAGTTTTATTGGTAGAGGTATTTGATCTCAATTGGAGTACATTGATAAAAAGACCAGGGTTCAGACGATTATAATCGTTCAAAAAGGCATTTCCAATCGCATCGTTTATATGCGCCTTAAACGCTCTCCGTTGGGATCTCAACTTCTGTCAGGCGGCTATTTCGTCATCGGTGCATTTCTTCTTATAGGCTCTTAAATCTTGTTCAGTATAGGGTCAGTTGAGTCTCAATGCTTTGGTGGTTTTAAATATCCGTTGGTAGAAACTTGGACAGGAAGTCAGCCATCTGCAAATGGGATGTGCAGAATTTTCTAGTCGTAATCCTAGGTTCAGCGCTAACCTAGGAACGTGTTGGGCGAGCTGCAGCAATCCCAGTCCTGCATCTCTCTTGGCCAGGTAAAATAAGGCATCTCAGTACTCATATGCAGATGTAGGAAATGTTAGACTGCCACTCCGATTTGACAGTCCGCTTCCCCTCAGGAAATCGACATAGATGACATCGATTAAACTGGTAGAGGTAATGTGGCATTATGTAGGTGTGAAGTAATGCCAACATCTGAGTGGGCTTTACAAGCGCCTTATGTTAAATGAAGTAATCTACTATATGCAGGGACAATATTGAACCATTGTTTATTACCAGGGCTCGCCAATAAGTGATTTTCTTTCTAAAATTTGTAGTTTTCCTCGCAGCTTACAATACTTTCTCTATACTGCGTAAGCAGGAGGGAGAAAGTAACTCGCTACTGGTTACGCAGTATGGAGATAGTAACAGAGTTTAAATGTCATATTTTAAAAAATGTATTTTCTTTTTCTTTACTGTTGCCTTCATAACTTTAATAAATAATCTTACCTAATATTAAGTGTTATAAATAGTTGCGATTCACAGTCTCAAACCTCTGGAGGGAGAATCCAGGACTGGCTCCTGTTTTTCCCTTCTATCCTTGTAAACAACAACATTAATAATAATAATAATAATAATAATAATAATAATATTTATAATAAATATAGAAGTACAGAATCATTGATTCAATTAAGATTTGTATTGTTAGAAACTTTCTGAGTTACGGTTTAGTCTTTCTTCACTTAACGAATGTTTACAAAAGAATTGATACCTTCGCTTGTAAGTAATTGCTTCATGGAAACTTCTGCGTCCTCTTATTTTAGAATCTGTCGATGTAGAGAGCAGTTCTGTAATCGGAGTAGTGACATAGTGAATACTGCACTAGTTCTTCAAACAAAAGCACGAAGCCATTTGTATCTCAGGACAAAAGACCGCAAGTACAGAAAACATACATATGCCTTTTCCATAATCTGAAGATATTTCAACAGGAACTTGCACAAAATGATTGTAATGTATTGCTAAACCTGTATCATTAGTTCCTAAATTTATAAAATTTTCCTTCCATTACATTACTACTTACTCTGGGCATTTTAGTTGATTCTCCGTCCTATTAGTGTTCTCTAGGTACCGGAGTGGCATTGGAATGCGACTGTTAATGTTTGGAGTTCTGCTTGTAAATACCATATTGAGAGAAGGCAAAATATACATGGGGTGGGAAAAATACAGTGTGGGTGAAGTGCAGATGTTTCATAATTGCAGATGTTTCATAATTGCAGATGTTTCATAATTGGTTTACCGTTTTAGATCTAATTTTTCAAAGCAATATTAAAAAACTGGAACTCCATATTTTGTATGTATATTTTAGACATTATTTCCTAGATTGTCGTTATTTAGCTATTTCACAAAATGCTTTAGATTTTTATTTTATTTTTTACAAGAAGCCTCTCGTACATAACCTTCACGCTAAGCAATTTATTACATTAGATAGCTATTTGAATCAGGAAGTTAGGTAGTAAATTTATCGAAATATGGTCGTCTTGAGACTTCTGTGAGCGAGCACAATTGTACGAGAGATAGCAAGATTGAGCACTTCCCTATTCCGCCTTGACAGTAAGGAACCGTCCTTAACCAAACTTGTCTACAGAGTTGGATCGGAAGATAAGGGTATTATTGAATAACCACTACGATTAGCAGACATAACTGAATGGACTTCTTGATTGTGTGAAGAAAATAGCAACACAGTAGAAAGAATTAAAATAAGGCTACATTTAGCTCACTGGGTGTATTAATATATTTTTGATACTAGAAAAGGACAGTATATTTCTGTTACGTCCGCTGTATGAATTAGAAAATAATATATTCGAAATTTATGATTTATTCTTGTTCGTAGTAACGTTATATTTTACAACCTGTTTTTTGGAGAATTTTTTCTATAAAAATCCTCACATTCTGAAACGACTCGATCAGGTAAAAAGCGCGGACTTGCCATAAGGAATAATTGAAATCTCCAACAAACTGGGATCAATCATGTGTGATGTCTTCTCCAACCGACGCCCGGCAACGTACATCTCTTGCCAACTTAACTCACCCGCCGCCAAGTACGAGCACACTCTCCGCCTCCCGCTGCGCTCGCGTCAGTGTCCGCCACTCAGTGGCTAGGCCGGCCTTCGCCTGCGCGCCAGGGCTGTCGCGCCAGTCGACTGTGCACGTCCCCTCCACCATCCTCATCCACACCACCCCCGCGTTCGTTCCGCCCCCACCCGGCGCACGCCGTCGTCGCTGGAGGCCTGATGGACATTACACATTCATGACCTGTGGGGCTCGCGCCGCCCAACCATGCCGCCCTCCGAAGCCCCCGCCGCCGCGCCGTCCCCGCGCTCAAACCTCATTTGTCAAGACTCAAAACAGCCCCAATTTCCTCTTCAGCCACTTAAGAATTAATTAGGTAACGTGACGTGGGGTGGAAGTGTCATTCACCCGTTGCGTCGCCCCCGCCGCCCGCGTCACTCCGAGCGCCCGTAGGAGCTCCTTCGCGCCGAGGCCCTTGGCGCAGTTAAGCCCTCCGACCCCTGGCAGATTAAAAGAGGCGGCCCGCCCGCTAAGAACAAAGGAAAACACAGCCCTAAGGTTATCTAGAAGTTTCCGGAGCGGAACGGGGCGGTGAGGTGGCCCCAGTGATATTGGGAACCGGCCCACTTGGGAAGGATATCGCCCCGTCAAGATTACTCGCGATGATTTACGTGTGAGTCGTGCACAAGGCGCATGGATATTACACGAAGTCCGGGAAAGTGGGAAGAGAAAGAAGACGTGAAGTCGGCGCCATCGGATACCTATTCTATAAGAGTAGGGCACAAGACCTAATTATAATTTCGTTCCAAAGAACAGCTGCCAGATTGCCAGCTGCCAATTTGTAGATGAACTTCTCCTAATGAAGCTTAGTAAAGCAGGACTGTATTGAGAGTTATCTTTGAACATAAGATGGAATATTAAGTCCAGTATTGGTTAGTGTTTCCGGGCGCGTCAACTGCTAAGTACGTGTAACCTGTAACTGTAGAATGTTTTTATCCCAAGAGGTGATGGTGTACTTTTCCCACAGCATGGCGAGAACCGCGGCCAACCTACAAGATTATTTGCAAGATTTTTCTCAAATCAGGCATCTCCCACCAGCGAGGCAACCATCCCAGCCGGAACCCACTCCCAGCTCCCGACTGGTCTCCCGACATGTAGTAGTAGTGCATAGCATGTAGTGCATGGAAATGTAAGTGCAAGTAAGAGGTGAGGACAGGAGAAGAAAGTGGAAGGAAATATCGCTCGCAGTCAGTGACCTGTTGTGAGGAATTCGTCTGGTATTGATCAGAGCATCCACGGAAAACTACCGGTCAGAGCAGCCGATCGCTAGAATTCTCTTCCAGACAATGCCTGAATTCGATCTTCCTAGCTAGTGTCGAAAATACATCCAGCGCACCGTCGGCAACTGAACCCTACGAGGCATTGCAGTGACAGTCAATTGATGCATTGAGTGACCTAAGCGGGTACTTAATTCCGACTGCATTAAAGTTGGGTGATAATTATTTTGGTATTACTCGTGAAAGAGACATATCTAATAATTTTGTATGCTTATGCAAAATTAATTCATAAAATATAAAATCGGCTAAAATTGTGTCTTCGCATTTTTCAACATTTTATTACTTCTAGAAAGTGGTGAATGAAAACATTATGTAATGTAATACATTGATGTTAATAATTTAATTAGCTTTCTTGTAGCTAGTGTCAAAAATCTCTTATTTTGATTTATTTGTCGTTTCTACGTTAAAAATTTTGAAATTCTAATTCAATTATTTTCTAAGTAATTTTATCCAGTTTGGTCACACGTATCGGGAATATGCATACACCCATTATGAAATTAAGAATGGTAATTTTTATTGCAAGGGTTAAAATGTGTTCGAAGGTAGCATAATATTTTGTCAATATAACAATTGTAAGAAAAACTAATACACGACTATTAAATATACCTGTAAGGGAGGATATTTTTTCATTCTAGTCATTATTTTAATCAGTAACACACATCGCTAAACTGAGAAAGGTAACCCACAACAAAATATTTCACCCGAAAAGCTATTTTTTTTTTGCGAAAAGAGAGACAATCATAATTAATCGACCTCTTCTATTCCATAAAAAAGATGTAAACGGCCAGCAACACTACAAGAATCTGCTTTGAATGGTTCACCCAGAAAGCTGATCATGTTTTTATCGAAATGGGAGCCAATCTGAATTTATCGACCCATTGGGTCCCTTAAAAAGATGAAGATGAGGGACGGTCGTCGTTTTGTTGAAAAAGTTCTGCGCAAAATGTGCATCTTTCTTGGCTCCCCCTATTAGGTTTAATTCCTTGTATCCAGCCCGCCCAACGAACTCTTGACAAGTAGAAAACTTTATGGAGGTGTAAGAAGAGGGAGAATGCACGCCAGGAAGAAATACGCAATCTATAGATCAATTAAGAAGGGAGGAAAAAGAAAAGGAAATATGGGAGACATGGGGACTTGTGAACATCCTGAACTAAAGGATGTAAATAATACTATCAACGCTCAGTGAATCTCAGGTTTTGCGGCAACGGTAAATCTCTAAAGGAGGGAAAGAGTCTTATAAATACCCCGTATATATTCTGAAGTTTGTATATTTGAAAAGCTGACAAAATAGTTTGGTGTATATTATGGAGAGGGCATAATTTATCCAATATAATGGTAGTAAATTAGTATCGAAACTGTTATCGTATTCGCATGAATTGACAGAAGGTGGATAATTTCTTGTTTGTGTGGTTTGAATACTCCTGTTAATGAAGACATTATAATCTCAATGTGAACAGAATTATAGATAATGTTCATTGATGCTAGTAATATATTTATGCCATCCATGCATTCTAAATAAAGATGAAAATAAGCACTACAACACTCAATATTGCAAGGATATTGAAGCAAGCAAACATGCTTGCAACGAGGAATCGAAACGTTTAATGTGTGCCTAGAACACAATATTTCGAATAAATAATCCAGCGAAATGTAAAATGTTCGTTGACTATTGTTTCAGTAGGATAATGCAATGAATAGGAAAGCTTGTACATATTTTCATCGCCAAACGTATATATTTTAAAACCGAATTAACAACTGGTAAAGTTATCACTGCTACCTTAATTTCAAATACTAAATAACGAGTAACTAATGTTTGGAAAACAGTTTTCCAAACGGTAATATATTTTAGCCTCACAAATCAAGAATATAGTCATTATATTCTTTATTTGTGCGGACCAAAATATACATATATTAGTAAAAGCGACTTCCAATTACAATCATATCTCCATCTTTACTTCATAAGCTCCCCTGACTTTATATGCGCTGCATTTAAGAACTTCTATTATTCGACATGTTTATCACAGAATTGTGTATCATACAAGGATAATAGCACATTGAAGGGGAATTTTTATGAAAGCGAACAATGAGTTTATAGTCAAAGATTTCTTCCGGACTGAAGGGCCGTGGTCCATTGGAAAACATATTTCCAGACGTTTCGTCCGCAACTACGGCAGACATCCTCAGTGGCGATGTGGTCTCGGACGAAGAATCCTCTTTGAAGGTTCCCCGGTGACTGTCAGTTTTGTCAACTGATCCTGTTGCCATGTTCCCGCGCGCCTACGTGCCCACTGTCACGTCTTTGTTTTTCATTAGGTTTTGCTTTGGCCTGGCGGATTACGGGGATCCAAATCGGATTGATTTTCATTCCCTCCTCCTTTCTATTGAAATTCCGGGGGTGTTTGTGAATTTCAATGGCTTCACGGTTTAATCGTGCATGGTAGTGAGCTGTGGTGGCTAAAACATCCACGTCTTCGAATCTTATGTTGTTCACGGCCAGAGAAAGCGTGTTCGGCTACTGCTGACTTATCAGTGTAGCCAAAAGGGCAGTTCCTCTTTTGTTCGGAAAGCCTGGTGTTGATGCTCCGTTGTGTAGTGCCAATGTATACAGCGCCACAGGAACATGGAATTCTATAGACCCCTGCTGAAGATCTTCTGTCCTTGGCAGATCTGAATAAGTTTCGAAGCTGTGAATTGGGCTTGAAAATGGCTTTTACATTGTGCTTTTCTAGCACTTTTCCTACACGGTCCGTGATGTTCTTCACATAAGGTAGGCTTACTTTCAGTGTTTGGTTGGCATTAGTTTCACTCCGTGAAGTTTTCTTTGTATGGAGTGCTCTCTTGGCTTCCTCTGGAAATATGTTTTCCAATGGACCACGGCCCTTCAGCCCGGAAGAAATCTTTGACTACAACTCCGGCCGTGAAAGCCTACATTGTTTTATTAATGAGTTTATAATTTGCAAACAATGATTCGGAGGGTGAGAATTCTCGCATGTCCATATAAAACGTACAAATTAACACTCAGCACGTTGTAAAACCCCCAATATTTAAAAACTGAATGGACCATCGTACTCGCAAGATTCCGCGTTGTTCAAGTGCTCCGAGGAGCTTCTACTTGAAAGCAACATGATATTATAATCCGTAAGTCCATTAAGCTTCAAAATATCGTAACACAAAAGATGTTAAAATGTCGAGCTCCCGAAGTTGGAACTTCAAACTTTCAGTTCTCGGAGGAAGAAAAGAAAGGAGTTCCGAAACATTTAAATGTCTTGGAAAATTGTAATATGTACACGATTATACACTTCTGGGGAGTTAATAGTGGATGACGAAAAGAGAATGGAGCGATGAAGGGTGCTGGGAGGATAAGTAGGTGAAGAGATATGAAAGTTTGGTAAGTGTACATTTCCAAATATAAAGAATGGGTGAAAAGAGACATTGTTGTTAAGAAGACAAACGAATTGTTGTACGAAAAGGCTAAAATGATGAAGGAAATGATGTGGAAATGATGAAGTAAAAGAATAATAAAAAGTATTATATTAGATCTCTATTGTTAAACACCAACTCTTATCTACAAAAAGCAACCTTTCATTAATGTTATTTTATTTACCTTCAATTTTAAATTCTTATTCGTCCGTGAATAATAATTTTAAATAAGTATATGCTGAGTTTATTAACAGAAAGAAAAAATATTAAAATAAATAAGCAAAAGTTCATTCCTATCTTAAAATCTGCATTTCATTCAAGTTAATGTTTTGTCGAGATACATTGCTCCTGTTTTAAGCGTTTACGTTCCACTTTCTAAATTACAAGCAATAATAGATTTAACACAGTGGAACGTTCATGATAATTATGAGACTGCACATGTAAACCCAACGATTGAAAAACAATTCGGACCGCAGAATTCAAAATGAAGTACACCTCGCAGTGCCATGTTGTGATCGAACTGACATATATCAAACGTTTTTCTAAATTACAAACCAGCAAAACCGCACAGGTTCAGGTATGTTCTGGCGAGGCGGCGAGAGACAGGGGAATGAGAGGAACAAGTCGCAGTGGGACGTTGAAAGATGGAGTGAGGCGAGGGGGAGGGGCTGTAGTATGATTTGGGGAAAGCAGTGCGAGGTGAAGCGGGCAGCATGGAGAAAGCCAAGGAGATGGAAGCTAGGGAGAGCCGAGGACAGTGCGGGGGTGATCTTTCTGGACAGTATAGTGTGGGGCGTGGTGATGTGCAGGCTAGGTGTAGGGTTTTTTTGGGGAGTTGAGGCGGTGCGTTAGAGTAGGGACGTTGCGGGCGTTGGGGAGCTTTGGAGGAACGTTGGGGGGATGGAGGAGGAGTGTAGGCGCGCCTTGGAGGGCGCGTTGAGCGTTGGGAGATGTTGGGCGTTGAGCGTTCGGGCGTTCGGGAGCGTTGGAGAGTGTTAGGGAGTTGAGGGACGTTGGAGGGGACGTTGAGACGTTGAGGGACGTTGGAGGAGGACGTTGAGGGGACGTTGAGGGAGTGACGTTGAGAGGACGTTGAGGGACGTTGAGGACTTGGAGGGACGTTGAGAGGAGGACTTGGAGGGGACGTGAGGGACTTGAGAGGGACGTTGAGGGAGACGTTGAGAGGAGACGTTGAGGGACGTTGAGAGACGTTGAGGGACGTTAGAGAGGACGTTGGAGGAGCGTTAGGAGGACGTTGAGGGGACGTTGAGGGGACGTTGAGGACGTTGAAGGTCGTTGAGAGAGCGTTGGGGCGGAGGTGTTGAGGGACGTTGGAGGGACGTTGAGGGTCGTTGAGGGACTTGAGGACTTGAGGACGTTGGAGGACTTGGAGGGACTTGGAGGGACGTTGAGGGACGTTGAGGGGACGTTGAGGGGACGTTGAGGACTTGAGAGGGACGTTGAGGGGACGTTGGAGGCGACGTTGAGGACGTTGAGGGACGTTGAGAGGGACGTTGAGGGGACATTGAGGGGACGTTGGAGGGGACGTTGAGGGGTCGTTGAAGGGGGCGTTGAGGGCGTTGGGGGTTGGGGGCGTTGGGAGGACGGATGTGGGCGTTGGGGCCGGGGTTGGCGGCGGGGGCGAGGGTGTTGGAGGAGGATGTAGGATGTGGGGGGATGTTGGGAGACGGGTGGTGGGGGAGGGGTGGTGGTGTGGGGCGTTGATGGGGTTTTGAGGGGCTTCAGAACGGCAAAGCTTTGGGGGCAATGTTGTGGGGGTGCGAAGCGTTAATGACAATGTTCTGGAGGGTGGCGAAGCGCTGATGGGGTGGGCTGTCGGGAGAGTAGGGGCTTTTGGGGAGGGGAGTTGCGGGCGGGACGTTGGGGAGGGGTGTTGGGTGAGGGGTGTTGGGTGAGGGGTGTTGGGTGAGGGGTGTTGGGTGAGGGTGTTGGGTGAGGGGTGTGGTGAGGTGTTGAGGGGTGTTGGGTGAGGGTGTTGGGTGAGGTGTGTGAGGTGTTGGGTGAGGGTGTTGGGGGAGGGGTGTTGGGGAGGGGTGTTGGGGGAGGGGTGTTGGGGGAGGGGTGTTGGGGAGGGGTGTTGGGGAAGGGTGTTGGGGAGGGTGTTGGGGAGGGTGTTGGGGAGGGTGTTGGGGGGGGTGTTGGGGGAGGGGTGTTGGGGAGGGTGTTGGGGGGTGTGGAGGTGTTGGGGGGGGGTGTTGGGGAGGGTGTTGGAGGGTGTTAGAGGGTGTTGGGGAGGGGTGTTGGGGGAGGGTGTTGGGGAGGGTGTTGGGAGGAGTGTGGGAGGTGTTGGGAGGTGTTGGGGGGGTGGGGAGGGTGTTGGGGCAGGGGTGTTGGGGCAGGGGTGTTGGGGCAGGGGTGTTGGGGCAGGGGTGTTGAGACGGTTCGGTGGGTGTGACGGGGGGCGGGGCGTTGTAGGGAGAGCGGAGGGAGCGGAGCGGGCATGGGTGGGGTTCAAATGCAGGGCTCTAGCTGCGCGCGCGCGCGCGCGTGCGGTTTAGTATGCAACGCGGCGCATTCGATTCGCGTGAATTTATCCGAGCGCTCGTGCCGCCGACAGCTGAAATATCCGCTCTCGACGCGACGCAAAAACAATCGCTGCGCGCGGACGCTATGGTCCGCACTCGCGAGTCCGGCAACTGCCAGGGCCTGCACATGGTTGCTAACACTCACAGTAGATTCACATGGTAATTAAAAGTCAATTATTTCTCTGAAACATCGGTGATAAGGGACCTAGAAACATCGCAAACCGTATAAAAAATAAGTGTAATTTCCAATGCTTCCAACATCTATAGAATGCTCCGTGCTATATATTACGTAAAATGTTACCATTTGCCGTTTTCATTGCTATAGCACGTTATTAACTAACGAATTATTTTGCTATTTATTATTCAGAGAAAAAAGTCTAGTAACTAAGTTTCTGCTTCAATGACAAATCTACTAAAGGTTGGGAACTGTACAAGAATTTATCATTTATCATGAAAATATATATCTTGCTAAAGTATAATAGAAAATGTTAAAATAATCGCGACTAAAATTATAGGAAAGTGATTCAATTACTATAATAAAATAATATCTTATACTGACAAATTTCTTGAGTGCAGTGACAAGATGACAAGATTGCAAGAATTTCTTGTAAAAACAAAGTACCAAAATTCCTTATGCAAGCTTTTTGAGATATGTTTCAACACTCACTAAATCATGATGTTCAAGTAATATGGAGTTACTGTGGGATATACTTGGTTTATGTTACCTCCAATTGCACTGCACCAATGGAGGAATTAATGCATGAAGTTCAGCTGCAAATGAAGTCATTAGCTATTTTTAGTGTTACTGACCACTTTGAAATTGATCTCTACATTATAATACATGCCTATTTGCCTCTGTAATTAAAGATTAGATTTCTATTCAGGAATCACTTTCGTGTTAATATAACGTAAGAAAGTAATTCTTTTAGAATGTTTCGTTCAACTCTTCGACCCACACAAGTTCACACGTATGAGAATGAGATGAGGCAAAACAACCGACCTGAAATAAAATCGCCAGAATTCTCTTTAATCTTCAACTGGCAGTTTAGAAGCTCAAGATTCAGCATGCGACCCCTGGAGACGGAACGCAGATGTCGTAGCGCTTACTCCGCCGAGCGCCAACTACGCAGCACGGGCCGCGGTAGCGGGGCGTGGCAGCGGGACGTGGCAGCGGGGCGTGGTGCTCCCGCACCGCTCCGCTCTACCCGCACCGCGCCGCGAGCGTTTTGTGAGCGAGCTTCGGCGTCGCCGGCAATCAATAACCCAGCGGCCGGGCGCGGCGGGGCGACGGCGGCGGGGATCTCGTGGGGGCGAGTGGACGGCGCAGGCGGCGGGGCGGCGCGGGGGCGGCGCGGGGGCCGGCGCGGGGGCGGCGCGGGGGCTGCCGAGGGGCCGCACGGTGGCGGGGAGCCGGCGGGCGAGCGAGCGGTGAGAGGAAATAGCAGTCACTAAGTGGCTACCTGTAGCGTGTTCCGAGTCAGGATGCAATCAAGACATGGAAATGAATGTGCAAGAACCAGAGGAGAACTGCGGCGTCGCCCGAAGGGGCCGCCGACGCTGAGCACGGCGCCGCCGCCCCCGAGAAAAAAATTATAAACAGAACGAAGAGAAAAAAGAGGAAACATTTTATCCTGAGCGAGAATTGCTCGGAGAGGCGAGGAAGGAAAGGTATCGACGCGGGGAAGGGTGGCGTGCAGAAAAAGCGCGTGGGCATGGGGTAGGGGGCGGGGTTGGGGAGGGGCGAGTAAAGTCTGAGGAACGAGGTGTGGGCGAGAAATGAAACGCGCCGCTTGTTCGCGACTCGCTGTGCCATAAGAAGAGCTGCGTTGGTAGTCGAAGACGAGGAAAAGAAGTGCAGACGACAGCGATGGTACAGACGGTGCTGATAATGGTCGTACATACTTTGGTAGCTCTGAGAGCGATGGTGATGTGTAGGACCCGGATTTTAATGACAAGCCATATATATTTTCTGGACCTACGGGAGAATTTAAGGACCATTTTCAGTAAAAGGTCAAATATTGAACTAATTTTGCTCAAAATGCAAATATATGGCATATTTTTAAGATCACAAGAATAAATGGCTTGAAATTGTGTTTCATAACACTGTATCAGGTGATATTGTCACAAATAAACTCAAAAATTATTCCACAAAGTAGTATTTTAAACGTAAGTAAATTTGAACAAAGTGAGTTGGGTCGAGCTCTTCGTCATGTGGCTGAAAAAGTGTACTACAAATTGCTGAGTGATCTTCAGCGAAATTAGAGATATTGTACTACAATGTGCAAAATTAGCGATATAATTTCTGGAAATGCTGCAACATTTGAAGACAATGAACCAAAGCTACACTGCGGTGACCTTGCCGCTTTCAAATACGCTCCCATGACGTCATGTGATGTGGAGAGGAGCTTTCTCAGATACAAAACTATCCTCGGTGACAACCGTAGGTCTTTTAATATGGAAAACCTGAAAATACACCTTGTGATTCAATGCAACTCTCTAGAAATTGAAGACTGAGAAGAAATTAGAAAACATTAAACAAGAAGTATGCAGTAGTAAAGCAAGATATTTTGTTTGATGGGTTTTATTGTACTGTACTTGATTTGTTTTACCGACATAAGCAATTTTTTTAAAATGCTAGTTAGTTCCAAAGGCTGTCATGTTTGGACCGAGGCCCCCAGCCGCCTCAGAAAAGCACGGAAAATGATCGCAATGCGGCCGAAAAAGCTAGCTAAAATAAATATATACGATAAAACAACGTCTCAAATTCATTTACATGATGCAAATGTCGTTAACGCCGCACCATTTCCTACCATTAGTTCCAAAGACTGCAAACCGTACGTACCATTCTCACAATCTGTTCTTGAGCGAAGTTTGTATTTGTTATACCTAAAAAACCAACAGGAATTTTATAGAAATAAACTTGTATAACGTCTTATTTTATTTTTTAATGTCATATTTATATAGGTTTTAGGTCATAAATGCTTGCATATTTCGCTGATTTTTAGGTCATTAAAATCCGGGCCCTAGTGATGTGAGAGGTAGAGATGTTGACAAAAGGTTTGGAGGAAGCGATTGTGATAAAATAAGGATAGTGTTTTTTTATTGCGAAGAGAGTAGTTTTAATGTCAATGAGTGTTTTAAAAATGTTGGTGTATGTGTCTGTGATTGTTTTAATAATAATACAATTTCTCAAAAGCGTTCAAGGTGGCGTTCTCTCTGTTTCAGCGTAAATTGTACCCGGATGATGTTTTGAATCGGTTTTAACATTGAAGTAGGTTGAACTGAGGTTGAGGGTAAAATTTCACTTGGAACCAGGATTGATTTCTTACTACAGTTTTTTTTTCATTTTTGCTTTCGAGAATCAGGAACAACTTTTATTTGAGTTTGAGAAGTGCGTATTTCAAAGCAAGAAATGTCAAAGTCAAAATTCGATCCTATCTCCTAATTTCACTTTGGTTTACATTGGCCTACAAGTGTTTTGTCATTTTGATGGTGTAAGAAAACCACCCATTCTGTGACAAATGCTTCATATACATAGGGGAATCAAATGAAAAGCGCAAAAGTGCAATTACTTTTTTAGGTGTTTCGATATTTGCAGGCACAGCCCTTGGCAGTGTCAGTATATGTAGTTGGAGCTGAAGAACAGCTGATTCAAGATAGAGCAGCAACACTACGCAGATTCACCAACCCCGGGGAGTTCGATTTTTATGGAGTGAATAGCGGTTGATATAAATGAGAGAATGAAGACGAAGTATGGGGACGGATGACTATCACAGCGGAAAGTGTATGAGTGATGTAAGAAATTGAGAGAAGGTACGAATTTTGAGTGACGCTCTACGTCCGTGTCAGACTCATTATGTTGTGGCAGAAGAGTGTATACTATCTTCTGCTCAAAAATGGCTTTATTGAGGGATAAGAATGATCGGATTCTGGAATAGTAAATGCCCCAAAGTGCCCCAAGGACCAGAGCCAACTACTCCGACCTTCTCAAGAACCATTTGAAGTTAACAATACGCACAAAGTGAAGGCGTTTGCTGACCGCCGGTGTTTTCTTTTAAAATGATAACGCCCGTCCGCCTTCAGCTCGTGCAACTATGAAAAAATCGTCGACCTACGTTTCAATATTCCTTCACATCCGCCATACTTTTTAGATTTGGCACCGCGAGGTTACCACATTAGTGGTCCATTAATGAGCAACGTGAGGGCAGAAGTTCAAGTCTGATAATGACGTCCAACCGGCGGAGCACGAGAGCCAACAACTCCAATCAAACAAAGATTTCTTACGCAGTATCGAAACACTTCATCTGATTAATTGAACTGAAGTGGAAAGGAATATTTAGAAAAATAATGTACAAGGAAACACTCTTTCTGCAGTAAAATAGTGGAAAAAATTAATAGCGGTTTTAAATTACTTCTCCCTCAAATATTTAATCAAACGGTAATGAGCCAACAACAGTATTACATGTGAATCTTGATAAGCACTTTCATATATCATTCATTTTTTTCTGGCGAATCGGCCGTCTTCGGCCACGCATACATGCACTTGCACGGGCACAGTGTCATTTATCGCTTTGCAAGTCTTGCTTGAAATCAATCAGGAGGATCAGCATTAGGATGAATCCGATTTTTATCCCCCAAGATTATTAGTCCTGGGAGGATGGAAGATGGAATGATGATGATAATGAAGGATGAATGGCACACACAAACACACCCATGCCTGAGGCGGGACTCGAACCCGCGATCCTTCCGTTCGAGATAACCGCGGCACTATAACCCTCCCGATCTCGGCTATCCGGACTGGCATTATCATTTATTATTATGATTAAATATTTTCATTTTAAAATTTGTGATTGTCTTCGGGTACGTATTAATAGGTTATTTGATCATTATAACTTAAATTATTTTAAAAGAATGCATTATCCTAAATTACAATAAGTCAATTATAGACAGCCTGTAACATATATTTTGTTTTTAGATATTTTTGGTACACAAAATTATCATTATGAAATACTCTTCCACGTTGAACATTATTACTCAGTTAGATTAATTTCTAACATTTCTTCACAAAATACTACAAAAAAGTTTAATTAGTAATAACAATGCACGATTCAATTACAAGAAAACAATCACAAAATTAGAGGAACATAACACAGGTACATGCGACTTTCCCGCGTAAACATTTATATTGATTGTGTTTAAACTGGAAACCTATTCATTCAATACGACCAGGGAACTGAAATTTTGTACACTGAAGTGATGAATTGTGCCCATGACTGTTATTATGCTACAACGCGAGTTTCGTAATGCGACGGTATTTGTTCATCTATTTCCTAGAAATCCCGGAAAATTCATGACCGTTCCATTAGCAATATCGGCAAAAATAAGTGTCATTATGCCACTTCACATGTAGCCCTCTGCAGCATTTATGGTACATTATCCATATTTTCCTTTACTAAACCAACACATCTGCGGTGAACAGGTAGTGCCCAACTCATCTCAAAACACGCGCACGCTGATTTTGGAGCGCACGCCGTGTCGTGGCGCGCGCCCTACGCGCTGCTCTCCAGCTGGCCGCTGACGCAAGCGGGACGCTGCGTCCGCGGAAAGCGACATTCAAATGTCAACCACTAAATACCGCCGCGGAACCCTGCGAATTCATTTACAGCCTCGGTACTCTGCTGTAGCAACAATTATTCATACATTCATTACGGAATGAATGTAAATGTAAACAACTGTCACAGCGCTTGAATGATGATGTAAATAAAATAATAAATACTGTTTTAATCCGTAGTATTTTAAAACACAATAATCGAATTACGGTTTTGTTCATTTTTCTAATTTCAAACTACAACGGGGTCGGAGAGAAACAAGACCATCCATATTTCGAAAATACACGCGCATTATGACATTAAGGGTATCAACGTGACAGAGTTTGAAGTTGATTAATTGCCCGGGTTGAAACGGGCGGCGCGCGCGTCCGCTCACTCGAGCGGTCGCCGCTCTCACCTCTGGGCGCACACGAATTCGTCAAAATCCGAAACAAAAACCCGTGATAAATCTTGGGGCATTAGCGACGAGCAAAGCGGGTGGTCGTTACGGTCGAGATCCGCCGCTGCTGCCACAGGTTTGCTTCGTGGTGAAGGCGGTTGCATTGGTGGAGGCAACCGTGGCGATGTTAGTAAGTGGTGGTGGCGATGGCAGAGATGTTGGCGATGGGGTGGTTAATGTGTTGGTTGAAACGGTGGTAGCGATGGAGGTGGCGGCGGCTGCGGCAATGGCGGCGATGGCGGTGTTGGCGGTGGTGACGGTTGTGATGGTGGCGGCGGTGGCGATGGTGACGGTGCAGGCGTCGGGGGCGAAGGCGGCGTTAGCAACACAACGGCGGAAGCGACCTTCGGACGACTCACGGCTGAGTGGAGGCTCCTCGGCGTCTAAGAGCTCAGAGCTTATCGGCATCGCTCGGGATGGATTATTTCTCGAGGTGGAGGTGCGAGCAAAATTTCGAATGCCGGGTGCGTAAATTTCGAAGGACCGGGGTTTTCAAGGACACGTGGGTGGCTTCGGAAGTTTGTGTCTGCTGTCGTGTTGGAGTTAAGAGCGGCTTGTTATCTTGTAATGACTTATTAGTGTCTTTGCAAGAAAAAAATACGTCGAAGTTAGTGTCAGCTAGATTCAAATTTTTCCAGTGCAGGAAAAGTGAGGGTCAAACGCACAGTGAAACGCAACAGAGCTGCCCGGGCTGGCGCGGCATTGCCAGTTTAAGTGCCCACCATCAGATAAAGAGGTATCATACGCGGAGACTTTGATAAGGGATATGGTAGTGCTTCACACACCTGAGGAAAAAATAAGATTTCAAGCCCTGCAAAGTGGTGACCCTTCGTTAGGGGAAGTGCGCGACTTATGTAAAACGTACGAGATGACGTGCGAGACAGCTCGCCAGATCGCTTCAGAGTCGCATCTGCACCACATAAAGAACGGTGGGCCAGTACGTAGCAGAAAGGGGTCAAAAGAAGATAGGACTGACAGTGATTCCAGTGAGTGTAGTGCCAGTGCCGGGAAGGGCTACCGCAACAGAGACGGGAAACACAACAATGAGTGAAGGTGTAACCGCCGACCCAGTAGCAAGCCAGGGTACAAGAGATTTAGTGACAGTGACAGTGACAACGGCAGTGCTATTGGTGCAGGAAGGTAGGTCACATTAGGAATGTGTGCGAAAAAAAGAAACAGGCGGAACGGTGCAAGAGGCAGGAACAAGAAATGGAAGTAGATGTGATCAACCAAGTACTCAACGCCCACTAGCAAGACACGTTAATGGTTAAGATTGAGCTTGGTAAAGCGCCGGTGAGTTTCCTGTTAGACACAGGCGCCGCTGTAGCACTCATTAATTTAGAAACTTACCAGCGGCTAGGGGCACCTAGGTATCAGAAAGTGCAGAGAGGGTTATACGCTTTCGGCAAGACTCCGATCAAAGTGTTGGGGAAAGTGTCGCTCAGGGCAACCTACAAGAAGAGGCAGGCAGATATCGAGGTGACTGTGGTTGACCGTTATGACGTCACAAACATCTTGTGCCTCGACTCCTTCGGCAAGCTTGGATTCGGGGTAGTCGATTCAGTGAACCGGATCTCGGAGAGCGGAGAGGCACGAGCCGTCAGGGAGTTAGAGCAAGAATTTCCAGAGGTGTTCTCTCCCGGGCTCGGTGAGTGCAAACATTTCCGGGCGAGCATTCAGCTAAAGGTGGGGGCACAAGCCCCGCTTCTACAAAGCGAGACCGGTCACGTGGGCTCTTAGAGAGAAAGTGGCCGAATAACTTAGACGGTTACAAGCAAATAGCGTCATCACTCCAGTATCTACAAGTCAGTGGGCCACGCCTTTGGTCGTTGTAAAAAAAGCTAACGGTTCAATTAGATAGTGCGGCGACTTCAAGAGTACGGTCAATCAGCAGGTAGAGGTGGAACAGTACCCCATCCCGAAGCCGGAAGATTTGTTTTATAAGCTGTCCGGTAGACAGCAATTTTCAAAAATTGACGTACGGGACGCCTATCTGCAGCTGCCGCTGGACCGGGAGACCAGGGAAGTGTTAGTCATCAACACTACATTAGGCCTCTTTAGATATAATAGGCTGCCGTTCGGCATAAATTCAGCAGCTGCACTATTTCAGCGCTGTTTGGATTAATTGACAGCGGAGCTTAGGGGCTGCTGTAATTACCTAGACGACATAATAGTCACCGGGAGCTCAGAGAGTGAGCACAGAGAGAACTTGAAAAGTTTGTTTAAAATGCTCCAGGAGAATGGGCTAAAAGTAAATAGAGACAAGTGTGATTTTTTCAAAGATCAGGTAGTGTTCCTGGGGCATGTGCTAGACAGCACCGGCATTTCGCCCACCAGCCAGTACGTGGAAGCCATCCTGCGGTTGCCACCACCGACGGACGTGAAACAACTGCAGGCGCTGTTTGGGGAAGATAAATTATTACAACAAGTTCATCAGGAATTTCTCCACGATAGCAGCTCCGTTGAACAAGCTGAGGTAAAAAGGGGTAAAGTTCATGTGGTCCAAAGACTGTGAGAGGGCACTGAGCCAGCTGAAGGAAGCGTTATTAAAAACGGTCAAGCCGAACCACTTTGTGCCGGGCAGACTCACCACGGTGGCAGCAGATGCCTCGGATTATGGTCTGGGGGCGGTGTTATCACAAAAGGATGCATGAGTGCGGATGCGGTGTAGAGAGACCGATAGCGTTCGCCTCTAAGTTGCTCAACAAGCACCAGAAAAACTATTCCCAAATTGAGAAGGAAGCTCTAGGGATTATCTTCGCAGTGAGGAAGTTTAACGACTACTTATACGGTAGCAAATTCCACATAATCACGGACCACAAGCTTTTAGTGCAGCTGTTCCATCCAGGGAAAAGGATCCCAGAGAGCACGGCGAAGAAGTTACAAAGATGGGCGTTGTTTCTAACAGACTATAATTACCAAATCCATTTTAAGAGGACGACCCAACACGCGAACGCGGATGCCTTATCTAGGCTACCGGGAGGGCCGGACCTAGATTTTGACAAATCTGAGGAGGAGTGTCTCCAGATTGACGCGGAAGAATTCCAGGTGCTATCGGAGTTTGCTTTAGGGGCTAAAAAGATTGCAGAGGAGACAGACAGAGACCCAGAGCTGCGAATGGTGAGGAGTTACGTCAGGGAAGGCTGGCCGCTCAGGTGCCTGAGGAGTAACGCGGCATGGTACAGTAAGGACAGATTAACGTGTAAGGCGGGGGTGCTGCTCTTAGTAAGGTAGGAATACACAAGGTTGATCATCCCAAGAAGTCTGAGGAAGACAGTGCTGGAGCTCCTCCACGAAGAACACTGGGGCATAGTCCGAACTAAGCCGCTGGCACGCCGCCACTGCTTTTGGGAAGGCTTAAATACGGATATCGTCCTGAGCATCTCCTGAGAATCTGCTCAGGAGATGCGAAGCCTGCCAAGTTAACGAGAGTGCACCCAGCAAGGACTTGGTTTCCTGGCCCGAGCCCCGTGAACCATGGGAACGAGTGCATGTGGATTTCGCTGGGCCATTTTGGGACAAGATGTGGATGGTGATGGTGGACGCTAAGTTCAACTACCCGTATGTTGTTGACATGGTCAGCACAACGTCGGCGCATACAATCGACGCACTGGAGAGGATATTCGTGACCGAGGGGCTTCCAGTAACATTAGTCTCCGATAATGGGACCCAATTTACTTCCCAAGAGTTTGCAAGGTACTGCAAGAATAACGGAATTCAGCACATCTGCGCGCCGCCTCCCCCCCCAAACCAACGGGGAGGCAGAAAGGTTCGTCAGGTCATTCAAGGCGGCGATGTCCAAGGCGCGCGCAGCGGGAACGCACAGGTCCCGAGCATTACTGCGGGTCCTGGCCACGTTCCGCACGTCGCCAGGCGCGGACGGCAGGAGCCCGGCCGAGGTACTCCACGGAAGACAGCCGCGGACATTGTTGTCCCTCCTGAGTCCGGTGGACCCATACAGGTCGGTAGGAGCACAGCCAAAGTTCCAGGTGGGTGACAAAGTATATTGCACCTCCTTCAAGAAATCCCCAGCATGGCTTCCGGGGGTCGTTACTGCAGTAAAGGGAAGCAGGATATACTTGGTCCGTACTGAGGGTAGGGTAGTTGCACGCCATCAGGGACAAGTAAGACCCCGGGTTAACCTCAGCAGGGTAGACTCGCTGCCCCAGGTATCTCCCCAAGAGTTCTACCACAAAGTTATGAGGGAAACAATTTACGTCCCACAGGAGGCAGCCGCCGCGGGCCCCCGTGACCAGGACACAGCAGAGTCCCCACCAGCAGACGACAGCGAGCCAACCGACGGGGGCGCAGAGGAGCCGCCCAGGATGGAGTTGCGTCCCAGGAGGAGCACCAGGAGGGTGCGATTTGCGCCGTATACGACGCAATTGGGCGCGGAGGGTGTCGTACCGGCCGCACACAGTTGAAGGAGCCGCCGCCGTGACGTCAGCCGAGCGTTACCGCCCCTGGCGACAGGAGACAACCGGTGCGAGCCAGCCGAGCCCGGCTGCGCGCGGCCGTCACGCCCGGGCAGGCGGGTAGAGACTCGGCCCCGCCCCTACTCCACAACTAGTCGGTGAATCCATAGCCCTGTCGGGCTATAAGAGGGCTCCGACTCAACGCCAAAGCAGACAGCGAGTGGCAGTATTAGTGAGCGTATCTTGGCTAGTGTTTTGGTGTTTGAAGTGTGGAGAGCAATTACAACGACGACTGTGCTACGGACTTGGAATATTGCAAAATGTTAATTTTAAATGCATTGTTCTATATTAAAATATAGCAGATATTTGTTTCATTAAATGAAACTTAAACATACATAATTTGCCGCAAATGATACGTTTCGGCCTTGCTTTAAAATAAATTCTGTAGATATACGTCTAGATCACAAAAAACAATGACAACAAAGTTCTACTGTAGAGATCTGAAGGCTCAGTACTTACGCTCGAGTTAATTCATCCAAAGAGAAAAATAAAGGTTACATCAGTCCGTTTACTCACTGTCCGTTCCACACACTTTCCGCATTAGCTATATCCAGCGCACCACACGGTGGGCGGTGAACTTACCTGCAACGCAAAAACAGAGCACTTGAATCAAAATAACGTAAAATTTGTTTCATTTAGTTCACGTTCCACTCATGCATTAAACGGCTTGCATTGAAACAATGGTGGGGTTTTAAATAGAAATAGCAAAGGCTTTGAACAACGTCATTGAAAATATATGGAAAAGAACGCTTTTTGTATAACTCCATGATAAAAACAATACAATTTGCATCCTTTGATGTATACCACATGCAAGCTTCAAAGGTTTCAATCCTGCTTGGCTATCATATTTGATTCTTGAAGCCAACAATGGGAACTCTACAAAAGATTGATACATGATATAATTCGTCTCGCTTTTCGCAGCCACATTCACAATTGACCAGGAACCACGAAAAAAAAAACTGCCTCCAGATGCTCGTGTCGTTGCCTATCGTGTAATTAGAACAAAACACAGTTAGCACGGAGAAGCTTATCTAGGAAACACTCTTCCAATTCAACCTCCGGCTGAACTCGCAAAGGTGAAAATACGAAAAACGAGAAGAGAAAAACACGCAGAGAGCAACCGAACCTAGGGAGAGAGAGGGATACTAAATGAAGAGGTCATAACGGAAAGCATTTGGGTGCGGTTTTCAATATGAAATCCCATTTAATGTTTATAATAGGGCCAATTAAATTAAACTCCCATCATTATAAAACAAGAGACGAACAATTAAGCGAGTCCCGGGCGGCCGTGCGCGCGCTCTGCCGGATGCAGACACCGCCCGAGTTCCGGATAATTACGTCCGAAATGAAAGCGATATTTCAGCGCGTCCCGCACCGCCTCCCACCCCGCCACTCTACATGCGCCCACGTGTGCGTGGCCGTCCTTGCACGCACGCGCATTGTTGCCTCCCCCTGCTGCCGCAGGCGCCTTCTCCGCTGATCGCCCTCCTGTGATTATTGGGTATCGGTTTGCCACTGCAGTTTGAGATGCTGTCTATGCGTTGTCGAGCTTCTGGGTCAATTTTTAAGACGTTTCATTGTGACAATACTGGGGTCTTGTGTTGAATCTGGATTTTGGAAGAAATGACAGACACAGTATTACAGTGTTATGTTTACTGAATTCTTTATTACACAGTCGTACGCACTAGTATGTACAAATGATGTTACAAATATTAAATTTATTTTTATTATTTTATCTGCAAAGATCTTTATCTTTGCTTCGCATCGAACAATTATTTCGAGATAAGTTTCGTAAACTAATGGGAATATAATGTTTTGAAAATGTAAAAATGAAAAAAGGAAGAATGTTTCTTAAAGGGATAAATAATAGTCACTTCATTAATTCAAATGTTCATTGTTTTTATCCAAACCATTCCGAGCGAAATTTAACAATAAAGTTCACAGCGTGAATGAAAGGTGGGCCAAGAGCATCTTACATCTCACATCACATATTAAAGCACTTTACATCTCACTTTACATCATAAATCACTTTGCTACACATCTTTAATACATATTCTCTCCTAAATCTAATTTGTCACTACGTATCAGTAATTAGTTTATTGCTCTCGTCTCCGTTAGATGGTAGCTCCCCAGCTGGTGTCCTCTCTCATGGCCTCCCCTTCTAGATTCCCCTATCGTGCCTTCTGAGGGGTCCCGCTTCTCGAACCCCTCAGCCGATCCACCTGGCAAAGCCCCTTTAGCGTGGGGAGGGGCAGGGCTCTGATGTTCTCCAAGGGACCTCTGAACTTAGGAGCAATAATTTACTATCGACTCTTGTCCCTCTCATATTTGTCTTCCACGATTCATAAATCTTTCATGTCGCGTTGATTCGAAGCGTGTAGTTTGCCAGTTAAATACCAGTATATTTTTAAGAAACATTCCTTTTAAAGTCTTCCAGATACGCCGAGACATTTTAAGTTGGCAGCTTTTTTCTTCAGTATGTTGGGGGAACACGAACTCTTGTTTAAGAGGCGCTGCTTTTCACGGATATGCAACCCGTAATACGCATAGGTATAACGCAGATTTCACAGCATAACCAAGAAAATGAAGGCGTTGCATTTGGAGATGAGAATAAAACCAGTGTGTTTCAATGGAGGTACGAAGGCGGTTAAATTACGTAATGAAGCTGGAATTATGACCTAGATTTCTCAAATTTTAAGACATTTCTAAGTAACAGATGGACTAGCGAGTTTGCTCTCGACTTCACAGTATTCTAAACTTTACGAACGCTATCGAAACATTTAAACCAAAACAAATAGTATTGACTAAAAGAACAAGAGAACCTCTGAAACATAGAGACCCCGCCAGAAAGAAAGTTTCAAAACACGAACGAACCGAAACTGTTCTGAAGAGCGAGAAAGCGAAGATCAGCGCAACGCGGGACGAGGTGAGGAGGGTGGCGTGGGAAGGGACCGAAAGGAACGAGGCAGAGAGCGGCGCCGCCAAACCTCGCCGCGCCTGAGGCACTCCGTGCGATTTGATTATTACGACCTAAGCGCAGGTGGGCGGGGCGAGGAGGAGAGAGCGTTTCCGGCAACGCGGCAGCGGAAGGGGTTGGGAGGGAGTGTTGAAGCAAAAGGGGCAAGGGTTAAGGACGGATGAGTGTAAGGTACTCCCAAGCGAAACCAAGAGACATAAAATGGAGGTACGTGAAAGTTAAAACACGTGGTGTGAAAATACTGGAAGTGACGTACGAAGAGAAGATATGAGAACACAGGAGATAGTTTACGAAAATGGGTTATAATAATAAAGCAATGTGAAAGAAGAGGTGTAGATGGGAATTAACATCAATGAGACAGGAAACAAGTACTGAAAATTAATAAAGATAAGATAGAGAAGACCGAATATAGTGAAGACCTGTCAATGCGAAAGTGTGTTACAATGTCTAATTTGCTGCAAATTCCGTTTCTATTTAAATTACTGCAGATAAAATGAGAAGAGAGCTGCAGAAACGAGGTTGAATGAAAACCCATACTGGGTGCAGAGAAGATGAGAACATTCACATGACTAGCTCTTAGGTGGCTGTGCAAGGGGAATCAAAGACCTCAGCGCCGCAGCACGGAACAGGAGCAGCGCGGGGGCACTCCTCATGTGACTCCCTGGCCGAGGGCGGCGGCGACCACCATCGTTGTGTCCGCCCGCGTCATTCGTCACCCGGCAGCGGTGGCGGCGGCGGTGCGAGGGCGCGGTGAAGGCAGACCCGCGCGCACGAAGCCGGGAGGGAGACGAGGAACCGCAGGGTGAGTTGGGCAGGGGTGGGTTGGAGAAGAAGGGCGCAAGGGAGAGTGCGCCGCCGCGGCCGCGACGGTGGCGCTGCACAGCACGTAAAACAAACTATAAAAAGTGAAACTCAATTCCGCGCGGAATAGCTAAGCTATTTCACGGAATCCCACTGAACGGAAGAAAAATAAAGCTTTTACGATTCTGTGCCGCTCCTTTTTTTATTTTTACAAGCTTCTGAAATGTTCCTGACGATTTCATTCAGAAGAGAGAGGGCGACGGACTTAGAGGGCGCTTCCTCCGTGCGCGGTGTGCCCGAGCAGAGGTGGGCGGAGAGGATTTGTGCCTGGCGCCCGGGGTTGGAATTAGATGATGTCGTTATTTCATCAAACCACCGACGTTTCACGTACAAAATAAACGTCAATGGAGCAGATGTTCAAAGACAGGGCAGGGAGTAAAAAGAGGTGGACGAATAATGATGCTTATATCGAAGCAATATTTATAGAAGTAAATCAATATACAGACTCGTAGATTTTACTTTCAAGAAACTCGTATTGTGCTTGCAAATGTTTGCACAAACAAAACGCCCCATTCTTCACAAAAACGCTATGTGGGAACGATAGTCATTTTATTAGTACGGTTCAAGAAAATCGTTTTTCAGGTAGGACGAATAAAAGAGAATAAAAGATCGATGTAGTTACTATGGCGACAGTACTTCAAAAGAAATCCACGGCGGAGTAATGTATATTCCTCCATAAACGATCCCGAGTAAAATACGAAGTGATCACCGGGGAGTGAGGCGGTTGAAGACAGTCCTGCGCCAAACGTTACATTGATAGACGGCCCCATTACGGGCTTGAACTGCGGACGCAGGCGCGTGGCGCGGGGTGCGGGGAGCGGACGTGAACTGCCGGAGGTCGCGGCTGCAGGCGAAGGCCGTAAGAAGCACTGGAGGTGGCGGAGTCTCCAGCCGAATTTATCCGGAGCGTCGCGCCAACGGGGCGCACGGTGGCCAAGGGGAGTTTCCGGGGGATGATGCACAGTACAATCTCCGGCAAGCCGATTGTCAGCGCAGCGTCGCCTCGGTAGAAGGGGGACGACGCTGGCCCGACGGGGGGCCAGCGCGCCGGGAAACGTGGGGCGGGTCTAGGCTGGCACGTGGCTTAATCCTAAATAACCAGGCGCCCTGGTGGTAAATACATAATAAGAGGCACAGGCTGCGGGGAAGGACGGTGGCAAGGACGAGAGACAGAGAAACCGAGAAAGACAGAAGAGGGGCGCGAGAGAGAGGAAGAAGAGCCGAGAGGGCGCCGTGTAGTCGCTTGGACGCTCCGCGTAATGCGGCCGAAACGAAGAGGAATCGCCGCCATGTCCGGCCTACTGCTGTGCGCCGAGAGATATAGCGCCCACACACGCCGCGACGGTGGCGTTTCGCGCGGCGGAAATAAATGGGGGCAAACGGAAGGGAGACATGTAAGACAGACTAGTAAGGGGGCGAGAGAGGGGTCGGTGGCGGACAAAGAGAAAAGAGCAGTGAAGACGTGGCACGCAAGAGACGAGGCAAAACGGGAAAGGTGAAAGGAACGCGCACGACTGGGGGACAAGGCAAGAAAGAGTAAAAAGAAGAAAATAAGGTGTCCGTTGCGCCAAAAGAATAACAAAAGCAACTGTGGCACGCGCGAGCTGCGAAGGACGGGATCGCGGCGGCGGGGATGGGGTGGATGAAGGAGGCCGGGCGCGTGCGGGTATGCGCGAGGGCGCCGCAGACATTCGTCACGTGACACCCGAGCAAGGTCGCCAACGTTACGAGTTCTCCGCCGCCGCCCCGTTCCGCCTGAGCGGGCCACTCGCGCGCGAGGCGTCGCGGCGCCCCATCACTCCTTCCCCCTTCCCTCCCCACCTTATCCCGACCCCGACGCCGGGAAATTTAATATTTCTCAGTTCTTTTCCGGCCAGAAAGCGTCCTGGCACGCAGACAAATATTTTTCACGCGTGGATATTCACACGCACGCACACATACACTTCCACGATTTGAAGATTTTTAATTTTATTCTGAGACTAACGTACCGTATTGTATTCCGCGCTGCTTGAAATATCTCACCCAGTTCAAAATTGTGCTTTTTTCTCATCTATCTCAAATTCTTGCTGATGATAATTACAATATTTTCTTGTAATATATAACGCTATTTAATGAATTGCAGGCTCGGCTGGCTCGCGCCGGTTGTCTTCTTCTGTCGCCAGGGGCGGTAACGCTCGGCTGACGTCACGGCGGCGGCTCCTTCAACTGTGTGCGGCCGGTCACGACACCCTCCGCGCCCAATTGCGTCGTCTACGGCGCAAATCGCACCCTCCTGGTGCTCCTCCTGGGACGCAACTCCATCCTGGGCGGCTCCTCTGCGCCCCCGTCGGTTGGTATATATTTTGCGAATTAATCAAAGCCAATTTGAGAACACAGCATTGCGTAAAACGTTGCATATGATAATAACTCGCATGAAAACAAACTCTAAATTGTTTATTATAATGTTTGCTATTCTACTCTCTGCATATGCAACTTATTTTTAACAACTTTCCTTCGTGTCGACGTATATATTGGTAAATGCGTAATTTAATCTTGAAAAAGCAAGCAAAGAACTTTCAAAAAATTATCCCAGAAACCTAAAAAGATTTAAAATACTTACTTTATGAAACACCTTTTAGATTTTAATGACATTCTTAGTTCATTGATTACTTTTGTTATTATTTTCATTTAAAAGTTCATTCCGTTTCATGTACTTAATTCTTTGATACAAGATAATTTACCACATTCAGGTCTTGGCTTTATAGTCATTACAGTTCAAAGTAAGACACCTCTTAACCGAAAATGTTCCTGAATTTAATTCTTCTGGCCCTCAAAAATTTCTCATGGGGATGATAGAAGGCTTTAGCTGCGACCAAGAGGTGCAAAGTTTGTCAGAGACACGTCAAGCTGGGACGAGTCAGCCTGGGAGGAGCCGTGGCAAAGTGTTGATAACCTGTCAAAACCACGACCGCCATTTCAATTTTAGATCCTCGAGTAATTTATGCGAAAAATACGTGAAAAACGCGACCCGTTTAAATATTTAACGTTATAATTATACATGATGAATGGGAGTGTATTCAAAACGATTTCATAAGTCTTTCGTGCACTTAATCCATATTTCACCGCGTTATTCATAACGTGAGTGGCAGCGATTTCGCATGAGATGCATTCCTAAGCCCTGCCGCAGTGCTTGGGTTATGGCGAGAAGTGATCAGAGCATGTAAAACTAAGATATCGCCGCAAGAGATAGTAATAGCTTCATATTTACACCCTGTTTGACCGAGATTTTGAGGTCAAGCGTATTTGTGCAATAAGAGGCTTTATGTGTGACAGGTACACGATTTCTACAGTTTTTACACTAGTAATCTAGTAATTAAGCCGATCAATCACTCTGAATTTCAATGTATGGGTATATTTACTTTCAATTTTTATTAGATATTTTTTGAATTAGTACGCGACCGTGAGAATGTGCCCCAAGAAAATATAAAGGGAATTTGTTGGAAATAAAAATTATAATAAAAACAAATAATTTAAGTTAAAAGAGCAATAACTTCACTTAAAAAATAATTATACATTCTTCTGTTGGTAAATGCCCACAATTTAAATCGAATTGATTAGAAGGGAAATCATAATACAGAAATTAAATACACCAATTTTGTTCAATTCAAAAATGATTTCATTGGTTATAAGCCTAATCATATAATAGAACTCTGTTATTATCCGATCCATTTATTTTTACATTTAACAAGCTGAAGTAACCTGGTAAAACCGTAATATACTAGACACGAAAAAGAATTAATTCTATCTATATTGTAAAATGAATAATATAATTTTATTCAGATTTCACCATCTCTCACCTCTCCAATCCACGCAGTCACCTTAACCCCTCCAGTTCCGTTCCAACCCACCCAGTTCTACTCCCCCCTTTCCCTTCCCGATCTCTCTCCTCGTCAAATTCCCGCCCTACCACTCCCTGTTTCTGCCCCATCCCGTCCCACTTACCCTACCCGGCTCAACCTTTAATCCTATCGTGCGGCTGCCCACATTGGCCAATGCAATCCCTAAATAAATAAATACATTGAAAGGTTACATTAAACCATATTTGGGGGAACATTTTGAACAGCGAATAATGCGTTTTTGTCGGTCACTTAAAAGTATTTGTGAAAAATTTGGTAGAAATTTATCTGCATGCTTCAGATTTATACTGAATCAAATATATAAATAACGAGTTTAATTGTTTATTAAAGTGATTATTATTAATGTCAATGCGCATTACGTAGATTTTGAAGACTTGTTTAAAAAATACAGAGTAACTAATTTTAATATTTTAATTTGGCTGATAGTATTACATCAAAAGTAAAGATTTATTGAAAAAAAATTCTAAACATATTACAGTGAACAAATTTTTAGACAACAAACTTCTGTAAAGATTTTCGTGTTCCAACACATGTCCAACGTAACGCCTCGCTAGGACTCCAACGCGCCTCACTGGGAAGCGACCGCAGCGGGGAACAAGCGTCGGAGCCCTGGGCGTCGCGTCGCGGTGCAGACCGCGAGCGTAGCTACAAAAGACGCGGAGCGGGCCCCGCGTTTCCACGCGCAGGATATTCCTGGCTCTCGCATCAGCATATGAGCGTCTGTAATTCAATTTCTCGCTGGGGACGGCGCGGCGGACGCTTCCGGTTGAATATGCGCCTGAGCTCAATACGTCACGGCAGCGCCATTCAGCGGAGGCGGCGACACTCACGGGAAGAGAGAACACAGAGAAGACCCGACGTGGAAAGAAGATGAGTAGAAGAAGATGGTTGAAGCCACTGCGATGAAGAAGGTAGGTTGATGAGATGACTAAGAATGTCGAGACCACGAAGAGTAGAATGGATGGAACATGAGCGGACGGTATCAATAATAATGAGAGATGGGAAATAAATAGAATGTGGATTCGGCAACATAATTCTGATTTGCACGTAAAAGCCAAACAGAAGACGCAAATTATAGACATGAAACTGAGGCAAAGATAACGATAAAGAAAAATAAGGAAACGAACCAGTATAGCGAAGTCTCAGAAGTGGAAAGAAGACAAGCGAAGGATTTAGCGGTTGAAAGAATCAGTAACAGGTTGAGGCGGGGAAAAATTGGTAGCGGATAAATAGAGGTTATTCATAGGGGTAATGAATAGAAACGTTAAGTAAACAAGTCGCTAAAACAGTAGAAATGGCAAGTGTCGGTAGAACTACCCGGAGGAAGCGACTGCCGTGGCGACTCCGCTGGGCGACCATGGTGGTGGGGAGTGCGCGCGCGGCGCGGAGAAAGCCAGGCAGCGGCAAGCGGAACCGGATGCGGCGGAGGGAGGGGCACGGGATTCGCAGCGTGTAAATATTAATCCCGGCGGGCGAGAGAGCGGATGCGGCGCCAAGAAAGAAGCGGGACCGACGGCACCGCCCCCGCGCCCGCCGCCGCTAAAGTGTTTGTTCGGTAGGCCTTTGTGCAAGGCTCTGCGGGCGGCGGGAGCATCCAATCTTGCTGCGTCGATGGAAAGCGGGCGAGTCGGCGCATCGCGGCGGCTCAGGGGGCGGCTGCGATGGCGGGCGCGATGACAGGAGCGACGCCGAGAAGCGGGCTATGATGGTGGGAAGACATCTAGAGAAGGGATGGAGAAGTGAGAAGAAAAGGGAATAGACGAGAGAAGAAATGGTAAATGAAACACCGTTTGGAAATCGGTTAAAAAACCAAGAAAGAGGAGAAGGAAATAAAGAGTAAGGCAAGAAAAGTAACACTAGTAACTGGAAACACTGTGAGAGCGCTGACGAAACAAACGAATCAACGGGATAGGAAAGGGAGGAATCGAACGGTGTCGGGGAGTCGGGAGGAGACGGGTACATCAGGTGCTGTGGGGGATCGGCGGGGACCGAGCGTCGCCCATGAAGAGCGCCCAGGATGAAATGAAGAAGCTCAGCCTTCGCCGATGCCGCATGGGTGCAAAGCCACGCGCGCTTTAAGAGCGATGGCGCTTTGCTTCTTCCTGTGGCGGAGAGAGCGACCCGTGGGAGGAGAAGACCAAGGCGGAGTGCCGAAGCGCGAATGCAAGACGCCCACGGTGAACGACAATAGAGGATCTTTTCGGGATACGAGATCTAGCGAGATGAGGAGTGCAGCTTCTGTGCAGAATAGTTAGTCACTTCCTGCATGTACAAAAAAATTATTTGCACACTTGAAGCTTTTGAGAAGGGAAACTTTCATTTATAAGCAAGAAGGTTTTTATATAGAAAGTGCATTATGTATTCATTATAAAGGTACAAATGATCTATCAATCTCGTTATGGCTCAACTTTTCACATCATCACATCATTGATGATTTCTAAGGAAATAAGAATTATTCTGCAATATGAAAATTCATATTATTTTACATTTGATTTTCAATTACAATTAATCCCTTTTTCCATGCTACAGCTTAACATATCTGAACACGTTTATTGTCCTATTTTCCTTTTCAGACCGTTATCATAATTATTGCTGTTTTACGTATTTCAGTTTCATAAACAATTTAAAAGTTAAAGAATCTAGTCGAATTTAATTCATCCTGTAATATGCTTCAACAAACCTCATAAATAACCTACTTTCTCTATTAAAAAAAGATTCAACGAATTAAGTTCTTATTTCCGTCTTAAACCCTTTCTTATCTAAATCTTTGAAATGTTTTAGAAGGGGAACCGGTGTTGAGACTTTACCCGACAAGACACATGAACTCTGAACCATTTTGCATTGCATTCCCTGGCTAAGTAGTCAACTGCTCCGAGACTCACAAGTGAAATATAGAATGAAAATAACTAACAAAATCCATTAGTGATCCCTGCGTCATTCCACCCCCAGCCTCACTCCCCTTCGGGCCGATCGCTGTGCTCGAGGGCCATTGTGGAGAGCTGCTGCTGCTGCTGCTCGCGGCCGCGGCCACTGCGCGGGGGCCGCTGCTATCCGCTCGCCGTCTCCCCTTCGCCCCGCGCCGCTCGCAATAACCCGAGCAGACGCATTAATCTGATTATGAAATGGTGGCGACAGCGCGCGCGAATTACGGGCTGCCATCGCGAGTTCGGTGGCGGCGCCACAAACGCTCTCCCGCCGGCACCCTGGGCGCTGGAGGGGGAAGGGGCCGGACGGGCGGCCCGCCGGGGAGACGCAACCGCAGCAGCCGGCATGAGCAAGAGAAAGAGAAAGGCCGGAAGAAAAGGATGTCGATACTACGCGCAAGGGGGGAGAAGGCGCTGACGAGCGTAGAATGTACAGTGATGATTTCAATGAGAGCATAATATAAAATTGATCAGCAAAGAAAAACGAAGAAGAATTTGAGAATAACATGAAGAAAGTTCACTCGTATTTAAAGAGGGTTTGAGTAGAGTGCATATCAATGCAAAGTCAATGCGCTTTAACGTTATTGAACCGGTCTCGACATGTCGTGATCTGCAGTGGGTCTAATTATTAACAAATTGTCAAGTTCCCACATTCGATCATTGTAAAGTACAAAACATGCACTACCTACAGGAATATCTAAACTTCGGAAACTTGTGGAAATTGTGGAAATTGGAACGGAAATCGATCGGAAGATTTTCAGTTATCGATTAAAGGAGGGTTAGAAGAGCAGAAGAACGAGAAACCCACAAACTGGAAAACAATTATACCATTTTAGAAAATACGCTTGAAAGAACATGAAACGGGTTGAGAGGAGACGCAGAGGAATATAAAGTCATTACGCGTTAACGTCATTGGTCCGGCCTCCACAGTGTCCGCGCAACCGAAACAGGCAGCGCGGAGGGAGTCGCGAGCGAGAAAGTGGTCGGCGGCAGCGGCCGTGGGCAACGAGACACTCGCCGCGCCGCGGACGCCTCGGTGTCGGAAACGTTCGTGCTCGGCTGGCAACGTCCATTCGAACAGCCTGTCGCCGCCGCCAGCAAGCCGCTGCACCAAATCCAATCGCCAGCCAACTGCCCAGCCTGAACCGCCACCCGCGCTCCGCCGCTTCACTGCCCCGCCACCACTAGCTTTACCACCTCCGCTCCCACCGTTTCCGCCACCACCACCAATGATATAGCAGCCGTCAACTCTGCCACCGCTAACGCTAACACCTCCGCCGACAACGCTGCCTTCGCCAGCACTGGCACCGCTGTCATAGCCGTCATAGTCGACAAAGCTGCTACATCCGTCGCCGCAGACGTTACCCCACACCGCGAGGTCCAACATACTCTTCTTCTCACACCAAGTCTCCGCCTTTTGTTAGGTTTTACCACTACGTTCACGATGTGTTTCCAAGCTTGGACAGTACAATAACTTCGTCTTCCCCAGAGAAATCTCTTCCCTTTTCCAACACTTTACCCACAGCCGAGATGCGCGAACCGGCAAAACAATGCCCACAGATGTAAACATTGAACCAATAATGTCCCTCTACACCAGAAAAAGAAAGGGCGAACCCACAGAACTGCGACAATCGAATGCAGCCTTCTTAATTTTTCCGGGAAGGCGCGTCGGCGCCCCCAACGCAAGTCACGTGTACCCGACGTCGTGACCACAACGGGGAGCAAAACTGCGAAATTCGGCAGCTCGAGTCGGGCGGCGCGAAGAGTCCCCGCCCCCTAGCCTCCGGCCGTCGGCTAGCTGCCGGTCCGCAACCTATCACGTCTGTGGAATTAATCCGCAGACCGCAGATGTCGGGGCAGCTGGCTGTTTTGAAAGCGCGCGGACCGGCGCGGCGTGGAGAGGCGGGGCGGGGCGGAACGGAGCGCTCGGGAGGAGCCGGCGGCGGCGAGGAGCTCGGGGCGGAGGCGGGCTGTGGGCCTAGCATGCGGGTGGGCACGAAGTGGTCGGCTGCCGCGGGAAAGCGCTTTGTCACGCGACAGCCTGTTATTATTCACAATCCCGCGTTAATTTATAGGGCAGTTAGTGACACGCACGTCCGCCTGCCGCCCCCGCCCGGCGCGAGCTACCCTCGCTACGCCTCCCTCCCCGCCACTACTACCCGCCAGCGCAAACGGCAAGTCGAGACCGCTGAAGTGGAAGTTGGAAATTGAAAGTGTACCTTCACGGAGGAAGTGACTTTGATTACAACATGATGGTTGTTATGATATAAAATATCACTAATCCCACCTACATATTACTTTTTGCTAAAGAACATATAATAGGGAATCTCGTATAACAAAGCTACTCACATGAAATGTGTGAGAGTTCGCTTCTGATTGGTAGTCAACTAAACATCCACAACTGTTAAACAGGTAATTGAACTCCCAGGGAACCTGCTCATTGACAATTACAACATTGAGATATTTTGTCTTTAAATAATAATAATAATAATAATAATAATAATAATAATAATAATAATAATAATAATAACAATTTTTAAGTGCGTCAGAACGTGCAGCACCGTTACCATGGTTGCATCAATCCTCGTGGCTCTCAATTTTATTAAAATAATGTTGCCAAACTTAAGAGCAGAATTAGTTGCCCATGAATTAGGGGTGCAATATTAACAATGTCACGTGTGTAACATTATTTTATGAGATTTTCCATCACATGTTCATTTGTAAAAAGTGATTATCTCTGACCACCTGCGAGCCCGAGAAGTTTGTAACATTTATTATGAATCATGCTCACTGCAAAAAGCACATAACAGCTGCTAAGAATATTGAAGATGGTAGAAATACATGTAGGGAAAATTTATAGACCATATTTCATATTGAATCTGCAATGAATGCGATAAATAATAACAAATACTTCTATTTCAATTTTAATGATAGACGTGGTGTTTTTACCATGCTCATTAACACATTAAAACATATTTGATACAATATTTTCACACATTATATTTCAATGTGATTTTTTCCCTTTGGAGATTGCGATCAGTTTCTTATGTAAAACATATACACAACCTGTATGTATACAACCTACCCACACTGATAATATTTTTTTGTTTTAAATTTCAACAAAATATGCATTGAACACAATGCACACATACAATGCACACACTCCAGTAAAAAGAGCAATGTATAATGTAATTGAAGTATGTGCTCATATGTAAGGGCGGTTTTATTTCATTTTGAATTTATTATGCCTATAAATTAAAAAAAAAATTACAGCTTGAAAAAACTTTGAAATCAAAACTGAGTGTTTAAAATACAGAAGCAATATCCAGAAGTTTCCAGTGTCGTCAAAATTAATTTCTTAGAAATAAGGCTATATCATGTTGAGTGACGATATATTCACGAAAATTCAAAAGGACAAACTATAACAGGGACACATTTGCGTTAAAGCATAATTAGCTGACATCCTTACCCCGTTTCTCCAACATTTTATGATAAGCCATTTTCTGCCCTCAAAACTTTCTACTCCTTCGTGTTTCATCTAGCATATTGCTTTCTTCTTCATCGTAAACCGTCATTAGTCACCGTAACTAGCAATATATTTTAGATAATTTATATCGAACTCCTAATCCTTATTGTACTTTGAACTCACAGTGGTGCTATTTCCACTTCCATTTTCTTATAACCTGTTCTAAATAAAATATTTTCTACCATGTTCTTTCTTCACTGAAAAAAATCAGCTCAAAACCTATGGTTTACTTCTTTCCCGCATTCGGTCCCTTTGGCTTCGCCATCTTTCGCGTCCATCACCTCCTTCTTTCTTTGAGGCGGCTCTCACCTCCACCCCCGCGGCAAAAGCTGCCACTCGCAGCTCTGTGACCCACAAGCGAATTCGTCTCGGGAGCGCTGCGAGGCTTCGATAGTTGCCTCAAGCCGCAGAAAAGGAACGGGGGCGACGTTTGGGAGCGGTGGCGGCGACGGAGGCGGTGGAAGCGAGGGCAGAGGCTAACACGCGCCCTGTGCGACACTGACGTCGGCAACGCGACATCGCTCGATAGCGTTCCCTCGTTCGCCCCCATCCGCCGCACCCCGCCCCCGCGCTCTGCCGTCGCCGGACAGCTGCAAACTGCGCGACAGGTCACAAAAGACGAGCGCAGGGCGTGCACAATCCATCATGCGCCACCTCGCTCTTCTCTCCTCCTCCTCCCTCTTCTATCCAAACCCTCGCTCAGCCACCGCCGCTGCCGTCCCACCCCATCGCCGCTTCCTCCCGACTAACAAGTTGATCGCCAACCGGGCCTAATGCAAACTAATTTCACAACATTATCCCGAACGACATCGATTTCCAGCTCGGCACCCGGCCGCAGGTACGACAAGTCGCCGAGCTAAAAAATTACCGCTAACTCGCCCGTGGCATATTTACAAGCGCAGGGCGAGTATTTAGATGGAAATGTTCGTGGGGGAAGGGAGATGAAGGCAGGCGATGCGGAGGGGCTAGCTGGAGGCCAGAGAGTGGCTTCGGGTTTTAATTCTGAGAGAGGAGCAGGATGGGGTGGAAAGTGAAATTTCGATGAGATTCGAGTCTTCTAAGGGAACGGATATCTTTTCACCCATGTTGTTAATCACGTTACTTTTGCCACAAGTTACAAGTGTAACCGCTCATATGTCGGTTACATTGATTTTTAAGAAGCATCCGAGAACGTCAAGACACTACAAGCAGCAATTATAGTGTTAACGAATTGTGAGAGATCGCGCCAACAGTAAATGGTATCCTCTGGGAGAATTTACTAAAAGGTTCTGAACGCACTCGCGTACAAGAGATCGAGGACCAATCAAAATCACCCTTGAAAATGTCGGCCCTAGAGCAAAGCCTCGCTAGGAGAAGTTCTCTCTCTTGCTGCCGCTCGCTGATCTGATCACCCTGCAATTGTTCGTGCTGGACGGAGAAGAGAATTCGCCGTATTTCGACGATTTCAAGCTTGAAAAAGGTAATTCGTCTCATCATGTTAAAATAACTATACCATGTATGAGAGAATTTATAACTTTAAATCATGAACATTCTGATAAATTCACGTGAACGCATGACACAGAAATATACTATTTTTCTAACAACGAGGAAATAATATATTTCAACGTTCAAGAACGTGTACTGAAATAGAAAGCATGTGCTATAGAAAATGTTTCTTTCTATTTCCAGCTTTTTTTGTTTTGTCTTTCAACTTGGCTTACCACCTAAGAAATTCATTACGCGAAGATATTGCAGTCAGATTATATAAAATTCGAAGGAGTGTCGTAGAAACTCACCAGAGCACGGGTTCACCGAAGCAAGGGGTTGCCACGACCTTGAAAGGATCTGGGTCGCCGTCGCCGCTCCAAGCTGTGGAAATATTTCTTCGAGACGTTTTGTGAGTCAGAAAATTCACTAGAAATTTCATAAAAAGAACTGTTTAAAGAAGCGAAATTATGCTACAAGATAGATTCACCTTTTGTAAAATAATTGTAAAAACCTATTAATTTCATTTTTCTATTATTGATAATATTTGTTCTTTTAGTGTGTGCATTCAATTTATTGTTTAATAGTTTTCAAATTGTTCAAAACCAATAATTAGTAAAAGAGTTATTATTGATTGTACGTTCATTGCATAACAATATTCTTTTTGCTGGCTAAATTGTATAAAGTAATAATCTATGTGAAAGTGAAACTATGTCTTGTATATATTTCATTCACCATTCCTGTGACAATTTATGTGAAAGTGTATGCAAAGGGTATTTTGGTATGTGTTTCTTTTTCAGTATTTTGTGTTTCCATGTATTATAGTCTTGTGTACAGTTACTTTATTGTGTTTTTTTGTGAAGTGAAGGGTAATATAATCTTATGTAAAGTGTTTATGCAAGTGTTAAACATAACTGAAGTTATTAGGTAATCACGTAATTGCTAAAGGGTAGAGCAAGTGATAGAATCTTTCAATGCAATGTGTAAATGCTAGAGTAGAATTGTATTCCAATATTTTAACAGAATATATTCAGAACGCTGTTCATAGTTAAAAGATTAACTTGCCTAGGTTTCTTTTATTACAAAAGCAGGATAAAAGACGAACCCACTCCTATAGGACAGTTAGGACATATGAAACTATTCCTAATTTTTGGTGTGACATTGTCATAACAAGTCACCGATCAAGTAATACTACAAGGTTACTTGAGTGGCCCGCTGTATGCTTTTTAGAGAATAGTGAAAACGTAGAGCGGTCACAAAGAGAGAGAGACATTCAAAAAATTTCAATTAACGATTTGAGGAGAATATATCAATTTATTTGAAATTTATTAAAACAATTTTTTCTCAACTTTGCATTTAACATGTCATGCAATTTTCATTGTATTATTATTACGTATTCTCCAGAAAGACCTTTGATATACTTATGTGGAATGTATATTACTCTATTAGATTTTGTTGACTAAAAATATGAAAAACTATCGCCATATACATAGAAGTACAAATGTTTTCATATTAAGACATTACATTAACATAAATAACTATATCTTCGGGAAAAAACGTACCCTTCTAAATTTTATACCTGAGAAATTCTGCGGGACTTATGCTATGTGATTATCAATTTTTAAATAATATTTAAATGAAATAAGAATTTTAAAATACAGTTCCACCAGTTTTAGAAATAATGAAAAAATAATTTTTAGATGCGCGATAATCACAATGATTTCCACCTCTCTGGACCCTCTCAAACCGCTCAAGATGTCATCGGCCAATCTGTAACATGTCAAGCTTCCGTGCGACCACACCAAGGCCATCGCCAGCCATCTCTGACCCACCGGTCGCCAGTCGCGACGCACCCGCACGGCACGAGCGGCCGACTGCCATGTACCTCACTCGCCGACCTGCCTGCCCCCGCGGCGCTCGTCGGTGCCACCCGATGCCTCATCCACCGCCCGGGGGCCGCCAGAGACGCGGGGAAACTTAATTTGGACGCCCGCGCCGGAGCGGCGGCGGCGCAGGCGGGGTCGTGAGGGGAGGGTCAACGTCGACCTGAAGCCCAGAGGCCCCTCCACCTCTGCCACCCTCGTCGCCAGCGCGGGGACTCTCGGAGGGGGGGTTGGGCACTAAAATTAAACGCATTATTTCGCGGGGGCACCAGGAATGAGGTTACGTGCTCACAGCGCGCCACGCGGGTGACGGCGGCGGCGACGACGTCGGCGGCTGACGTGACGGTGAGAGGCGGGTGTTGCGCGGCGGGCTGCAGGCTGGTGCAGGAGGCAGCGGCAGAGGAGGCTGTGCCCACTGGGAAGCAGGCGGGGGCCCGAGGGTGACCCACCATGGATCGGCGCTCGCTTGCCGCTTCGATTCATATTCCGGTCTCTCCACGTGGAATTCGTGGTGGGCAAGCGGATTGGCGGACGGTTTTCATATGAATCTCAAGTTTTTCTTGCAATTAATTTCAATGTTTGCCTAATTTCTATTCATTTCTCTCCAAACACCCCACACTTTAATATATTGTACCAACCGTTCTCGCGGGTGTACATTAAAAACCCTGGTGGAATGGGAACTTTCCAAAGTGTATGCTCTATGACAAGATCTGGTTGTTAGAGGTTGAATTACATATGTTGAAAGAGGTTGATATGTGTGGAGGTCGTAGCAGCAGTAATTTTATGCGATTTTGTTTGCAGGCCAATGATATATGGAGTTGTAGAGTGGTAGAAGGATGGAAATGGGATTGATGACGCAATACAATTACTTGTTTTTTTTGTCTGGTAGACGCCACGCCCTGAGCAGTTTCCCCAACGTTTCGGGTGTCATACTGCTGAATTCTTCTGGGAAAAGTATTGTTTGGTACACATGTGGTGGGAAAATAATATATGATAACTTAAAGGCAGGTGAGAGACAGTCGACGACGCGAATGTCGGTGTAGTGAATGTCATAGAATGGGCTGTAGCGGTAGCGCCATTAGCAGTGACTGAGCCCACAATGATGGAGTTGTCGGTGATGACGGAGGAACGTCTTTGGGACGGTGGGTGTAAAGAGGCTGTGGCACGTGTTTATTGATTATTTTGGGTTTTCAGTCAGGTCGACGGATATGGTCAGACTCGTAAGTCGGGATTAGTCCCGTGAGTGTAGTGCACTGTGATAAAAATCACGGGTTGTGCCGGTTTTCTTCCCCCGCGGGATGGTGAAATTCGGAGCCGACATACTTGTCGGCTAGCGGGTTTCTTTCCCTAACCAGATATTTCCCTTCAGTGGGGTACCACGCCAGCCAGGTCATTCCCTTAGGTCCCGACAGGTCTCCCGAAATGTGTGGTAATGTATTCATGAAAGTGTATGCATGTAAATAAGAGATAAGATTATAACAAGGAAGAGAAATGCATTCGCCGGATATTGATAAAAAAACAACAGAGACATACCGATCAGAGCAGCCAACCGCTAGAATTCTCTTCTAGGCAGCAGCTGAATTCGACCTAGCTAGTGTTGAAAACTCTGCCACAGTCTGGACTCAAACGCTAGGACCTTCCGAGGTCAGCTCAGCCGGTGCGTGGCACGGAGACGGCATGTCTCAGCCGGCGCAGTGGCAACAACGTCGGGGGTAGCGGTGGCGCTGGCTTCTACCCCACGTGACCCAAGAGCTGCTCTTCGTTAAGCTAATATTAATATTCGTCTCTGCGGGGGAGGGGAGTGGATGACAATGTGAGCGCCGCTGTCCCTTCCGCGTCGTCCCTTGGTGCCTAGGACGGCAGGACGCAGCGGCGGGATCGCGCACTCTGCCTAGAGTCCCATATCCTTAGGCCAGAAACAGAACATTGTATTTTTATTATTTTGAAAACATGTTTGGGAAACATGTTTACAAAAAGATAAAACAGCTTTGGGAAACAAAGTTTATCAAAAACATCCATCTGTAAATTTGTCATTTAAAAATATCTGGGGTGGATGAGAACAAAGAAAAAATGAATCTTTCAGTAAAGTTTATTAATGGTGGCATGAAAATGATTGGGTTGCTGCAACAGGAAATCGTGTAATGCTCAAATGTCAAGCGAATTGTCTCGTTGACAACTGAAAACGACACCAATTCAAGGTCTGCTAACTAATTGTATTAACCAATTATTTAAAATCATATAAAGTTTATCAAAGAAGTAAATAAATGTATTCATGGTATTAACTACTGTGAGACAAGAAAGAAAATCTTCAAATAAGCGTTGTATCTCAATGCGTATTAACAACAGTTGCAAACAATAAGATAATGGCTCGTTGGAAGCACGAAATATTTAATTCCAACTCAACGACTTTTTTCTTAAAAGATGGTTCGTGACATAACTCAGCAAGCACTCATGTTTAACGTAGAGAAGCACGTAGCTGGCAAATTAAATTTTTATTTCTACAAAAACGCACTCATCCGCTCGTCACGCCAGACTTCGCCGTCTACAAATCGCGCGTCGGGTGGGGCTGTACGGCATGTAGCGTGGGGCCGTGGCGTGTCTCAATCATAAAAACTTCGCCGCCAAGACATCACCCTGTCCCGCCTGCTCCACCCCTCCACGCTGCCTTCCCTGTCTACCCGCCCCGCTCCGCCCCATGGCGTGGCGCAAAGCTCCCACACCAGACAGCAACGGATGGACTTGCTTTAAAATGAACTTTATGATCAAAACTCTGCTCCGGAGCTGTGCTTGCGCGAGGCATCCGGCGAACATCTGTCGGAGGAACATAACGTTAAGCGCATGCGGGGGAAAGAACCATCGCGACGCAACGCCCGCTTCAGGGTACGCGCATGCTGGGTACGGGCGAGCGGGCATGGAGGCGCGATGGGATGGAAGAAATTAAGAGAGGATCCAGGAAGCGTCGGAGTATGCCTGAAATGACCCGAGGAAAAAGGAAATCACGAAATGAAAAGGGCCTAAATGTGATATAGATGGAGAACGATGATAAAAATATCTGATTTACTCAACAGAAAAGAGAAATAATGTTTTCCGTGGCAATCACTAGCAAAGGAATAAACGTCATAGCTAAAGAGACAAATGTGACTTCTATAATGTTAAGGTCGAGTAACACTGAACCAGAGAAAGAAAAACTTAGCAGGATATTGTTTCCAAACCATTTCAATAATTTTTAAAACAGTTATGCTATTTATGTGAAATTTTTGTAGAAAAGGATAATATTCTAAGCCGAATTGATGTGTCTACACCGTTTTTTATGATAATTATTAATAACAAATATAATAGTTATTATTTTTAGCATTAATATTATATTAATATTATAATATTATAATGTTTAAATGTCATATTGAACAAAGATGCAGAACAGAAACGAGAGGAAACACTTGATGTCTTTATCTAAAATGATAGAAGAGTAATAATCACCAGGAGTGGTAGCTTAGTGCATCAACTGATGTCACTGCAGATCCTCTGACCGGGAGGTTCTAGTTCTGACGGCACTAGCTTTTCAGCTAGGTCGAATTCAGTCATTGTCTGGAGGAGAATTCTAGCGGCCGGCTGCTCTGATCGGTAGTTTTCCATGGTTTCTCCGATCAACACCAGGCGAATGCCGGAGAAGTACCCTAACATACGGACCGCGCACGATCTTCCCTTCATCTCCCTTGTCCGTCCCTCTCCTTGTCCTTCCCTTCATCCGTTCCCTTTACACACACACACTTACACTAACATGCGCTACACTGCCACACATTCCGGGAGACCGGTCGGAAGCGTAGAGCTTGTCCCGGCTGGGGCGGTGCCTCGCTGGTGGGAGAGTCCTGGTTAGGGGGAAACCTCGCTAGCCGATGGTAGGTTGGCGCCGGATTTCGCCATCCGGCGGGGGAACCCCCATCTCCCGAGGAAACAAATCATGGGAACATTTACGGAACTAATGACCTAAGCTGTTGACGCGCCCGGAATTACTAGTGAACCAACCAGCCAAGAGTAATAATCAGCAAGAGACAAGCCCCTCGGCAAGTGGAAATTTGAAGTTGACAAGCAGGTTTGAAGTGTACGTACACACGCACTTAACGAACGCTGAAGTGGGCGATTCACGTGATGAAATTTCCAAGGCACAGTGGGTCCTCATGACCTCAAATGTTCAAATATATTTTCTGTGCTTTTGAAGGTCTCACACCACCCACAAAATATTTTAAATCTGGAAATAAAATAATAACATAATATTACTGAATAAAAATATATGTTAAATTTCTTTTTAAATCTTCTTAAATTTCTTTCAACTTTAATAACAAGTGATCCCCAAATGAAATTGAAAAACATACTAGTTGTATAAGGACGTTGTCGCCAAGGTTTTATGTAGTATTTACCTTTGACTGGTTTCTTTACGACAAGCCATTCTTCTTTAACGATTTAATCATTGGCTAGATGTTATTTCATTAAATGTGTATTATTAAGTGAAACATTTGACCATTTTGTCACAAATAACTAAAATAACCCCACTGTAACTTCTTCTCAGGTTGCCTTTTAAATATTCGGGGCTCTTTATCAATGAAGATTTTGAAAAACAAACAAACACAAAGTCATAGTCACAGAACATTTATAATTGGACGTTTTCTTTATAATTTACCAAAATACAGAATGTCAATCCACAAACAATGATAAAAAAACAGAAACATTACACAATATAAAAAAACACATATCCCCAAAATAACACAAACAAGTTTCACTCAAATTTAAACAAAGCTTTGTTTGCTTCTGGAGACAATCATTTGTCCATTTGCTAGTTTCTTTATGACTAAAGCAAGAATTGAACACTAGCACTAATCAGATTTCAAAAGAAAATAAAGTATGATATGATAGTAAAGTAATATTCACTCAATATTATCACATTCCTTATTGCTCTATCAAACTTGTGTATAAGTATAAAAACACTAACGGAATTATTATTTTCTTTAGGTGCAGAATTGATTGCAGGTTATTTTTCTTAAATGACTCTTAAAATACATCCCACCTTGAAAATGTAAATGGAACAAGTGAATGCCTCTTCAGAATACTGTTCTGTTTTAATGTTAACACCACAAAGACTTTTAAATCAGAAAATAAACTCCACATGACAAACACACGTAATCCCCTCTGAGATCAACATGAACACATTCTTGAAAATTTACAAGTGTTTAAATGTTAGGCTGAAATACATATAGAAATGTTGTAACCCATTATGACTCTTTTGTCGTATAAACTTTTACATAATCAGTATAATAGGATAAATTATCTAGTCTTGCACTCTTTAAGAGAATTATACAAGCAAAGATGAAGCATAAATATGAATGTCTCATTCCATAATACTCTGAATTTTACTCAATGCCTAATTTGCAATACTTAATAGTCACATAGTAAATACAATAACATTTTGTAATACTTTTACACTATTACAGACCACATGTTCTACGTGCCATTGCACAAGTGGAAACAGTTTGTAAATGTTAGCCTCTATTTACAAAACTTCTTGCAATCTGTTTTCTTTTAAACTAGTCTATTGAATGTTTGTGATTCTATTTAACAGAAACTATTTTTCTAACAAATGCATTCTATCAACCGAAGCACTGATCATGATATATACTGTATTAACAAAATGCAGAGACTAATACCTTTTTTTCTTAAGATAACCTCATTCTACGCCGTCTGTAAAACAACGAGAACGTTTTTCTCTCGCCCTCTTGCCTAGTGACGTCTCAACGGACGGGTGGAGAGAACCCCCTCCCATACACCCCTACTTCTTGGAATAAACTGGTGTTGTCATAGCGGCGGCGCCAAATTCGTTTGTTGATCATTCGAATGATCACACCACCATATTATATAATTCTATATACTAAAAATGTGGATTTTCAAGCAAGCGTTGTAAGGCAATGTCCTTTTATTTTTACTTTCTTTTGCCCGTAATAGCATTTCAGTCACGAGTAAACTACCAATATTCACCCGAATTGGGAGTACCTATTTGGGCAAATTAAATTTTCTAAACCTTTTGCCTAGCCATCTGGAAAACATACCACACCTCAAATTTATGTTTAGGAGTTTTTTCTATGAATTATTATTTGGAACGATATGACTAATTTAATGAATTTTTACGAGAATTGGATTGAAATTTTTTCTTTGCTGGGAGTGGTACCTTACAATATTTCATTCCTCATTTTCAAAATATCCTCCAAAATTACTCCCAATTTCCTCTTTTTTCTTTTGTTTTTCAGTCCACTTCGGGCCAGCGTACCACGCGCGGACTTGGTGGTCGGTTTCATTGCAGCTTCCTGAAATAACCAGCGCGAGCGCACACACCGCCGCCGCGGCCGCTGCGTTTCGCCGCGCGCGGAATCAAATTTTACGAGCGCTCTGCGCGCACGCGTGGCGCCGCGCCGCGTCGCCCGAGCCAGTTGAGGCAAAGGCTAAGTGATTTTAAGGGTTCTGTTTATTACGCCCATAAAACGATGCCCCTAGTTTGGAAACTGTATCTGGCTACAAGAGTCGGCGAATGTGACACGCTGCACTTGGGGATGGGGCGTCGGAGAGCAGCAGGCGAATGCCGGAGAGCGCGCAGAAGCTACGCGGGAAGGAAGCGAAGTCGAGGACTAAAGGAAAGAAAGGATTCCCTTAAAGGAATAGATTGAATAAAAATTGTTTAATACAACACTCATGATTTCTACCCTCTGGTAGAAAGACTGGTAAGTAAGACTCTTCTTACGTATCAGTTCTTCTGTAAAATAACAAAATGTTGAATGAAAATTGTAAAAATGAACTATCTTCAAAACAGATTAGATAATAGTACTATCTCAACAGATGAGCAAAAACAAAAAACTCCAAAAGTATTTTATGTCTCATATTTTGACAAAATAGTTTTATGACCGCCGTAGGGTATTTCAGAGGAATTTAATTTACGAAAAATACTAATATATCCAATTATTTTTTGAACATTCTGGGTACCAGCATATACTTCGTCATTCTTATGAGGTGCAATGGTTCAGTTACAATTGCAGAACTGCCAAATAGAGAATATCTGGAATCCAGAGATTCTAGTCGTGTAACTTGTAATAAAGCTCTGTCGGACAAAATCTCACCGTTTTATATTAGCTTCATTTTTTAATAAAATACAAATTTGAATCTGAAGGGGGAAGCCTCTTTCTGGAATGTTTTAAAATGTAGGCTACTGCCTTGACAAAGAGTAGCTCTTAGGTTATCTAGTCACACCCCACTTATGCTCCCACCGCTTTAAAGGGGCGAAGGGGAGGGCGGGCATTGCGGACTCACTAAAAGCTCCTTCTCCAAAACAACACCTCCTTATTTCAAACCTGCAGAATGGAGTCTGAGTGGGTAGATGTGGGAATTGCTGCGGATGGGGAGGGAAACACGGGGAAACTGGCAGAGAAGGGAGAACAACCAGCCTTCACATGGAATTAGCGTGATGTTAATAGTCTTAAGTAGTGCGCAGCTACTTTGTTACATTGAAATACAAGACGCGCGGTGATAACGATGAAAGAAGGTGGCAGGCGAGGGCAGAAGAAGGCGAAGTTCTCGAACGAAAACACGCAACGCGCTCTGCGGCAACTAGCGCACGAGTTCCGTAGAGCAAAGTTTACTGCGATTTCGCAAAATAGCAGAAAAAGAATAAAAGCGATAAAAAGTGAGAATTAAGGAGAGATTACGAAAGCAGGTTGAAAGAAAAACAACCACAGTAGAACAAGAACAAAGAAATTTACTTTGAGAGAATGTTTTATACGATGCTGACAAGATAACGTACATTACTGAGCATTAACAATGAACTCTCGTTTCGAAAAAAAGTATCTACGAAGAGAGTATAAAATGCAATTCATTGTATTAAGTAAAGGAGCAGCCTTTTTCATGATCCTCGGGTGAAGTTTCTAACCAAAGTAATTTCAGGCGTAGTTCTGTTCGTTTTTGGTGCAGATTACGCTTAGAATCGTGGTTAATGAAATAATCGTGCTGTTTAGAATCGTTCTTAATGAAATAAAGCAATTACAATTTATAACTTTTTTAAACAATATTTTTCATATTGTAAAATATTAGAAGAATATTTTTCATATTGGAATTTTTCCTCTTTTTAAATGTAATACAACGCTGATAATTTTTTCTGAAAACGTATTGTTATATTTATAATTGCGTTCTCATAACCAGCTACACTGAAGATGTCTTTGTAAATTTCCGTTAACATAATTTGATTTTTTTTCTGAATTTGAGTAAAAGATATCATATTGCATCAAGGAAAAACCTAATGAAAGTCTCAATATTCAAGAAGTCCAAGTACTTAAGAAAACTACAAAAACAAAATCTGTTCTTCAACTCGATTCCTCTCAATGGATGGGAGAGTTCTTGGCGATCGTAACCACGTTAGCGCGCAGTTTGCGACTCTCAGGTCCAATTCGGCAGATCGCGCCTCCGCTTCCGACCGAACAAACATCCGGAAGAGTTTCTTCGGCAGAGCGTCTCGAAGGAGTGGGGAAATAACGCAGTGGGTTAGGGATCGGCGGCGGACGGGTCGGAGGGACGGCCGGGGGAGGGAGGTTAGGGCGTGGTGGCGGCGGCGACGGGGTAGCCTAACGCGGGCATCACTTATGCATTAGCGAGGCCTCCTTGCAGTAAGCGGTCCCTGGAGGTCAGCGGAATGGCCTGCTGCCAACGCCCGCCACGCCCTGCCCCGCCTCGCCTCGCACACGCCCCCGTGCCGCCCCGCGAGATTGTAATATCACGCGCGCCACGCACAAGTTGAATACACCCGCGAGAGTGTCGTTTTCAGCTGCATAATAAAGGCTTAGTTGGATGTTGAATGAGACGCGGGTTGTTCCGAGAGTTACGGTGGCTGTAAAGTAAATTGACCGTGTCCCGTGACCATGTCTACTCTCTAAATTTTTACCTCAATAACTCAATCAACCAGTCAGCTAATTAAAATAATTTTGCAGATGAACTGGTGAGATTGACCATATCCTTGATGAGGCCAAGTGCAGATCGTTGACGTCTCTGACAATTATGAAATTATTTACATTACCATTTGGAATATCTCGTGGGTTGCTTTTGATTTCTGTGCAGCAGTAATTATATACAAACAACCACATCTTTCGCGCAATTCGAATTCTGAAACCTAGCAAAGAGTCTATATTGGTTAGGTGTAGTGCACCTCAATGACACTTAGTGAATCAATTTGACCCCTGAGCCTGTAGGAATGTTTGGTTAATGCGTGAGTTTTCAGTTCTAGGTTAGGTTAGGCAGGAGTGACCAACCTTTTTTCTAACATACTACATTTGTTTCTCGTGCGAGTTCAAATTCGACATTGTAACCAATTACCTGTCTACTTTCATATGTTTGTGATTAAAGGTTGGAAAATAAGGGCATGGCTACGATCTTCTTTCTCTTATTGTAGAAAAGAGAGACCCAAGCAACTAAATTAAGTAATAAGTTCAAAGAACACGTGTTTATTAGAGAACAAAACAAATAATAAGAAATGATATCATGGTCGACGTAATGATCGCTATTGGGGATTCCACTGATTGTTGATCTGTCGAGATTGGATCATTGTTGTTGTTCCACTGATTCCACTACAGTTGCCGGTGAGTATCGTTTGATAAAGATAATTTAGATTGCACGTGCTGGATTTGATGAGGAAATTGAGCGCTCTGTGCAGTTCAAAATGTGAAAATGAATTGTGTTGAGCTCATAATGCTTTAAAAGAATAAGAAGTCGCAATGAGGTAATGTGCCTCTAGATATTCTCCAAAGCGCTGCGTTAGGGGCATTTGCCCTAGGTTGGACACTTCTGGGATAAGGCATGGACGCTAAAGAATGTTCAATATTAAAGCATTAACAAAAATCTTCAGTAGTGAACGCACTAATCATCTTACCTAAAACTTAGACAATATTTTTCTCTTTTGAACGGGGTGGAACCAATCATTAAAACTACTCTTCAGATTATTGTGATAAACTACGCATGCATTGAGAAAAGGGACTTGCCCACTATGTGCTTCGCACCGTTCGAGCATGAAGTAACGAAATAACCCGCAGCTAATTTACTTTGTGATGCATAAATGTGTGAAGTACCCTGTTTGTTTTGGCGACAAACCATATCAGTTTGTAAACATTTTTAATGTCGTAGTTCTCTTTGACAAATATTTTCAAGACACCCATCCTTTTGCTCTATATTACTATAAGAATATAATTAGCTATAATTTACTGATATATTGTTAGCTGTACTTTCCTCAGATGAACATTTAACAACAATTTACATTTCAGTGGAATTTATTATTCCAGTATACCGGGTAAATAAGGATGGTGAAGTATGAATATCCACCCATTAACAGACACTAAACAATAGGAAATTATATTCAATACACGTTTAGTCGCAACAAAGCTGTGAATGTGATTTTGGAAAATCTGCTCGTAGACCGTTTGGGTATTACGTATTGTATGTAGAAACATCCGATATTGGAAATAAACCAATGCGCAGAGGGCCAATTAACAGGGGAAGTGTTAACATAATCGCCGAACGAATCGATCTCTGGCCATACGGAGAAAAGGGAATTTAACAATGCAAACCACCATACTGCCGCGCACCTACAGAACCCTCGCGTAGCGCATTAGCTGATGGTCGCAGATAAAGTTTAATGTTGTTATGATAGCATGTTTACGGTCATTTGAATAATTCCCTTACTGATATTTAGTTATCCTTGTAAGTAAAACCGTTGCACCACTTGTTAGCTTTACCTAGAACAGATACTTAAACTTTATTGCGGCATTTGCAATGAAAGAAAAGGTTATATCGGGGCGAAAGTATTCAGAATTTGTAAAACTTTGCAAGAGCAGGAAATATTACAGAAGGGTAATTTTAAGGTGTACCCATGGACAACAACTTACTTTTGTAAAAGAAAGGCGTAAAGCTCAAGGGAAAAATTGAATGATCCACGTCCGTTGAGTGAAAGAAATATGACTAAACGGAAATAATATAGTAAGGTTGTTTTTTTTGTTAATCTCCTACATCGTCCATTCCGCTTCTCTAACATTCTCGCTCTTCTCTTAAAAAAGTTGTCTTATTATACAAAAATATTAATTTTCTAATATTTGTTGTTTCAAATGTCATTGACAGTTAAAATAAAATAATTGATAAATATTTTCATGAAATTGAGAGTTTACGTAAAGCAAGGCAATTTTTGAAATGTGCAGTTGTCAAAAATTAAAATCTGACCCAGAATTCAAGGTCAACCCGAAAAAATATAGAAATAGTTACAAAAATGAATTTTTTATGAAATTAATAATTCACAAAAGATAATGACAATTTTTATCAAAAATTATATTCCGCCACTGAGTTTGAGTTCAACGACACCAGAAACAAAAATATCCCATTAGCAATTTTTTAAAACTAAAATACTAAAAACCACTGTGAAAAGTCTGTGAAAGTCTAGAAACTTCATTTAAAACATGTGTAAAATTTCAACCTCCTAAAGGCACTGGTTAATCTGATTTTTAAAAAAAATCTGAAAAATTTCAGAATTTTGTTCGATATTCTAAACTGACTTTGGGATTAAGAACAATGAAATTTGGACTTTTTGAGAATGACGGTCACTCTAATGACCTATTTAAAGGTATATCTTTGAAGAACCGATTTCATTCAACATCCTCTATCTTCAGTACTGTAGTAGGAAGACGTCAAATAATTTTTAGTTTTCAAATTTCGAAAATTCTGGGAACTTAAAGATAATGGGACATGCGCCACTTTTATTGGCGTACTTTGCTCGAACTGAGAAAAAATTAAAGAAAATATTTGAAGTAATTTTTGAGAGAATTTAAAAACTTCTTTCAGGCTTCGTGTAAAGTACTTTACCCTCAAAAACAAAATATCTGTTTCATGTTCAAAGAGCCATCAGTCTGATCGATCGGGGTATATAAATTTTTTGTAAAAAATATTCCCTCCAGTTTAGACCCTTGCATTTTTCACAGAAGGATGTTTTGTTGTAAACTAATTTGCGGGATTAAGGACCGTCAAATACGGATTTGACTATAAGCGAATTTGAGGAAGTTGTTGTCTATATTGTGAACTATATATTTTCGACTCTGAAATTTTACTATTGCCAAATATGGATCCTATTTCAACAAACATATAATATTATAAAGGGACTGCTATTGTTATTTCTACCGTTGCCCTGCTATGCTCGCAAATTCTCTCAATGTTAACACTAATTTATTAAATTTACTTCAATTACCAGTTCGACATATAACATATTACTCCTTATCTGTTGCATGAGGACGTGTAATTCTATACAGAATCACGATTTCGGGAAGTTCTATTGATTAAATCCAATTATTAGATTGTTGGCAACTAATATAAATTATCAGCCTTTTTCAACAATAAAAAATTAAAATTTATTCTTATACATATTACAAATTCTATTGATCTCATTAGAATTACTTTTTCTATGAAGAACTTTAAAACACCGTTCGAGTTTGAATATAGTTCGTAAGCTTACTACAATATCTTGTTAGATGGCTTCTCGGCTGACTTCCACAATAATGTCCACGGAATCCTCGGTATCCAATTCTTTTTTCTTGCATCATTAAAATAAATTAAAAATGTTGCAGAATGTCCTCAACGATTTAGTCTTAATAGGATTTAATATTTCCCATAAAATCAATGTCCGGTCGCGACTTTCTCTATCTGTATTTCGTACGAAACACCTACTCGCGACTATCTGTCTTCAGCTACTTATTGAAAAATCCTTCCGTCCGCGGAGCTACCCTAATATATATTCCATCGAAACACGTAATCTATTTTAAATTGAAATTCCAAATATCACATTAAAAATAAATTACAATTACCATTTACTACTACAATTTAAACAAAACCAATCTCTCAAACTAATCATAAATTCCCGCCTCACTATCATTTAAATAATACCCAGACTATGCTGAAAATACGTTCGCACCTCATCAACGGCTTACGTGTACTCGCTTCAATATCTTTATAGAGACTGATTTCCTGCGCCCTTCTATAAGATCACGGCTTCCAAAGCCGTCTCCATATCTTTTGCATATAATGTGTTCGGGGTCGTGTCCATTTGCACAACGCTATGACACCAAGTATTTAATATTACACTTTGTTGATCGGTTGTCCTAACAACCCGTATTCTTTGACTTTGAGTATGCATACAATGTCATTATTCCTAACGCTGGATGCCGATTTTATCATTGAAACTAAAACCGGGATTCTTGTCTCATCACAATATATAGGGATCAACTATTATCCACTTTTTAGATATCAGGGAATAACAAAAGTTTTTCCTAACTTTTTTCTGCATTATTACAATAATTTCTCTGTATTATGTACGTAGTATGCGAGGAAATAAGAAGTACACAAGGAAAAGCTTTTTGAATAGACCTATTCTTCTTAGAGGGGCTGCTTTCCAATGCAGGAGAGAGACAAGAGTGTCATCATCTATTCCCGCTTCTTCCTTCCTATTCCCGCTACTTCCTTACTTCTCCCCTTGTGCCCAGTACGCAAGTTCTCGTTCTCTCCACATCCCTTTGGGGGAGGAGGAGGGGCAGTTGGAAAACCGCCAGCAGGAGAGCTGTGGCAGGCGTGTGGGCCGGGGCGTTCGCGTGCCAGGACGCTAACTACACGAGACGGCCAAGGGGGCGCGGCAGCACCGGAGCCGGTCGACGTTCGCACGCGATCCATAATTCAATAATAAAATAACAAAATAGCAGCGCGCAAGACAGCGGGAACCTGTTGCGCACTTCCTGAGCAGCCGTCTTCGCCGCCTCCACCGCCGTGAGCTGACAAGTGCGGTAGCGTCGTAGTCACGCAGGTCAGAAGACCTTCCTGGCGAGATCGCGTGGAGAAGATGTCAGTGCGCTGGCGAATTGCTCAGTAATTCGAAGAGGCGAGAACGTGTTTCCTGAAACGTTTCCGCTACCCTTGATGAGAGACACAATTATTCCAGATCGATAATACAGTTGTTTACAGCCCTAAAATCAAGAGATCCATGTGATATAAACTATAAAAGGAGGAATGTTGATATAACTCAAAAGTGACTTTTTAGTTGTAGAGATTTGCATTGTATATTAAAGTAATTGAAAATAAATTATGTTCTCAAGTAATGAGATTCAGTTTACAAATGCAATAGTTTCTAATTATTATTTCTATGCAGTGCAATTATGCTTTCTACTAGGAACAGTGCTTTGCATTCATTTATTTTAATGAACGACTTAAAGATAAAAATAAAATATTTAATGTCTACAAAACAAAATATTCTGAAAAATAATACAACGAAGAAATGTTTTAATGTAGTTCTTCATGTATGTTAAGAATGAAAATGAATAAAACATACAAATAAATGATTTTCTGAAGGACCTCCTTAATCATTTAATCAATCTCAGAAATGCAGAGTGTCGCGTAGCCGCAGACAGCTGGCACCCGCGTAAGCATGTTGCGTAGCTCAGCTTCGGAAAGAGCGCCTCAGCAGAAAAGGCCTATATAACAGCTTGACCTCCGCTTAGCGGGGGGACGAATGCTACTCGTGAGCTCGTCGCCCGTGTGCACGGACCTTCCGCTCCTCTGTCGGTTCAGATCGGCCCCAAACTGGCCCTGCCGACCTCCCTTCACCCTAGTCGGTTCAGATCGGCCCAAATTGGCCCTGCCGACCTCCCTTCACCCCTAGTCGGTTCGGATCGGCCCAAACTGACCCTGCCAACCTCCTTCGTCCCGCTAGTCCAGATCGACCTTCTGGGGTCCTGCTAGCAGCGTCCCACCTCCCTCTGACCGCTGTGCACTCGTGAGACGTTTTGATGGCCGCTGCAAGGTGTCTCTCCGGCGAACAGCCCTTGGCGAGCTGGGCTACGTCACGTGCCTGTCCAGTGTATGTAAGTATACTACCGTAATAAACTGCTATTTGCCATGACTGGGGTCATCCCTGTTCGTCTTTGCTCCCTCTCATCCGCCTAAAGGTCATCCAGTGAATAGGGAACGGCCCCGAAAGCACCTTCCGCCCCTGCCGTTCGACCACTTCCCGCTCGTGGCGCCAGACCCGCCAATCCATCCATCGTCCCCACCTCCCCTCACGACAAGAGGAACCCAGTGCCTCAATCTGAACTGTGCGTGATTCCCTTCTCGCATCTCGAGAATTGAAGCGAGGACGTCTTCTCACTTGCTTGAGGGAGAAGGGGTGGGTGGGGTGGATTTTACAATTCACTTGGCGAGGACGGCGGGGGTCATCTCCGAGGAAATTGAGCTGACAGACGTCTTCCGGGAACGGCGCACTTTCGACAGAAACGACTCCTTTAAACACTCTGCAACCCATGTGCCAAAGAGGGTAGCCTAGGATTTTAACAGGTGAAAGAAGTGAGGATGGCCTATAAAACCAAATGGGAAGGCCTTTCTCTGCAGTGTCACGTCATCTAGAGCGAGCGGCGCGCTCTGTCCATTGAGGAAGCACTGTCCAAAACAATGGACTTAACTCTAAGGCGAAAAAGAACGAGTCGGAGGCTGGAGGCAGACGGAACCTGGACCCGGACAAAGCCGGAAGATAAAATCTAATGTGTTGATGGCAATGGTCTATCGGGAGACGCGGGGAGGATAGGGGAGGTGGAAAGGGTCGAGTCCATCGTCGTAAAGTAGACGGGAAATGGGACTTCGAGATCTGTCGAGAGTTCCTCCGGATAGGATGCAGCGCGACGTAGCGACGTCGGCGGTGGCGGCGGCCTCCCCCTGGCGGGACCAGTGTAATTCTCCCGTAACTGGGTTCAATTCATTTTTACGAGACAGGCGCGTATCTCGAAAGGTATAGATAAGGCTCCCGTCCGATTGTCCCGGAGTCCCGACGAGTGCAGCGGGGGGAAAATGCGGGAACAACTGGAAACAAAAGAACCCTATTGCCTAGCTCGAGCACGTCGCGTGCCCTCCACCCCTTGGATATTTGCTGTCGTTAGTAGCCTTTCTGGGACAGGCACCGTTATGGCCTCGTGCGAATTTCTACCAGCGCTATGGTTTCCTCGATTCAAGGGACGGTCAAATAGGCGGTTACGAAGTCAATGACAGCTATTGTTGAATCGAACCGTACTTGTTCGATACCCCATTGTCACTTTCTCCATTAGAACTAATGCATGACTAACAATGACTGCATTAAAATTACGGGAGTTGCCCGCATAAAGAACTCGATCGCACGTGGAAGTGTTTCGGTTTCACGTGGGCTTCATGCGAAAGGGATTTCCTGGCCGAGTGCATTTAAGTTCTATTTAAACGCACATAGGGTATAAACAGGTGTGACATAAACTGCAATACAATTCGACACCATTATCTCGCATTAGGCAACCTAATAGAGTGGTGGTTTGCAACAAATTCAATATCGGAGCTAAAACGTTTTTTTTTCTACGTAATTGAGTTACTACAGTAATAACTCCCCAATGATGAGCATTTCAGCAAATAAATAGCTCAAATTCAGACCCGGAATCGAAAGAATAATCAGACGCTGAGAGAAAGAAATTATTAAACGCATTTACAATTGCAACATTATCTTATAATTGGAGACACATATGGACTCAATATCAACTACCTAAATAGAGTAAATTATGTTCAGCTTCAATGGAAGATAATATTCATTTACTTCATTCATATGATAATATAATATTCATTTATTCATTCAATAGTAATATACAAATTATCTGTAGGTGAAAACTTACACGATTCCAGAGGTATTTCTTCCATTTTGTGAAATTCAATCAAGAAAAAAATTGAAATTAAAAAATAGACTGTATGATACTTTTTTGAAGTTTATTTTTGAAGATTAATAAAAAAAATCTATAATTTTTTTACACATAATCCATTATATAATGTTCAGATTGAATTCTACCAGGATGAATTTAATGAGACAAAGCGTACAAGACACGAGCAGTAAATAAAGATATGTAAACAGAAGCCATTCTATGTGTAAAATAAAAAAAATAATAAAGGCAACTCCTTTCATAAATGACAAGAAAGAATATAAGGAGAATTAAAAATATTGGATTTAGTGCTCGTAAATAATATAAATACAATTTTAGATTAACTGTATAATTTTCACACAGTTTAAAGGTGTATTAACACTCTGCGGTCAAATAAATGCTTAAGAAGTACACCTCCCGCGTACAATCCACTCCCCAAACACCAGCGGGCCGCGAGGGAGCCTGCGCCCTGGTCTCTTGCAAGGGCCTCAGGCGCGCGTCCTTCATATTTCAGCTGCCGGCGCGGACCTCCGCGGTGCGGGCGGGCGTGGGCGGCGGCGGCGGGGCTGCGGCTGCGAGGTTGCGGCGGGCGCGAGGCGGCGAGGCGGCGCGGTGGCTGCACTCGGCGACAACGCACATTACTCACCCGCGAAGGGGGCGGGAGGGCGAACCGACTGTCTGATTGATCGGCTAATTGCTATAGTTCGCGCTTCGAGCCGCACCGCTGCCTATCCGGATTAAAGGGCTTCCGCCTCCCCGGCGCCGCTGATAACCGCAGGGCGCGCGAGAACGGAGACCGCCCCGTGCCGCGCCACTCACCCATGCTCCGCCCTGTTCCCGCCAAGGAAGCCGCATTCCATTAATTATTCGTACTTAGAAAGGAGAAGGATGGCGCCGGGGAGGTCGAGACAGAGCCCGCGGAGCCGGCGGTCGGGAATCGATAGAATGAATTGAGAAAGAGATAGAAGTCGACAGGCACTAAGTTTCGAAAGCCTGAAAGAGCTGTTTAAAACACTGAGGTGAGAGCGAGATAGGAAAGAAGAGCGGGAGGGGGGATACTATAGGCAGCGGAGAGGAGTAGATAGCAAGAACGGAGGCAAAGGGCGGAGAAGGGTGGCCCTCACTCCAAAAAAAAGAACGCAGGAAAAGGAAATAACGGTGAGATATTCAATTGTACCATGAAGACAGGGTAATTTTTTAGTCCGGTGTGATTGTACGTGCTGCAAGAAGCAATAAATTGTTGAGAAACGGACAGCGATTCGTGTCGTATGAATTTAAAACTAAAGAGCCTCCGCGACTGAGAAATATGGGCGGGAGCGTGCCCCTGGCCGTTCCGGGCCCTCGCCGCACCGTGCGCTCACCGCCCCCACCTTCGCGTCCGCCGACCCAGCTCCACTGACCCAGTGTCACACACCGGAAAAGCACATTTTTTAAGAATCGGACCGAATGTTCCAGGGTCGCGATATTCATTGAAAGGTGAATGTTTTTTAAGGAAAAAGGATGTCGCTCTAGTATTAAAATTTGTGGTGAGAGTTATGTAACTTTACTAGAGAAAACCTTCGTTGTCACAGTAATACCGAATGCAATTGCAAATGATACGTTATTCTCGTATTATAAAATCGCAACCGGTCATTTCGTATGCGTTCGTGCACAAGTCCCGCAGCGAAAACAAAAGATCCAATACTGATTGTAAGAAATAATTTTCGTTAAATAGACCTGATATATCATTCTGTCAATAATTCGTATTCATTGAGACAAACAAATATGTTAATTTTAACACGTGTCCTCCTGGCAGCTCAATACTAAAAATAATATAACTTTCCTTTTATCGAATACTATTTATCTTCCATACGAAATAATATTTTTGCAATGAATAATATAGCATAATAAAGTTTATAATTTAATAGAAACGAGACAGAAAGCAAATGAAATGTTTGACACAGTCAAAGTAAGAATGTAGCATTTGCAATTTACCCCTGGCAATCTGATGATAACGTATAACCATTTTTTTTCTTCAGAGTCTACTGATTCGATCTTTCGTTCAATATAATTTTTATAAACGACTTCTCCTAACAAGTGAGTGAGTCCACAATAACTAGAGAAGTCATCGCACCCGACCTGTGAAGACCTGCGCCACCGCAGCAGCGAACCTCCTCGTCCGCGGTTCAGCCGCGCCGTCTCCGCCCCACCGCTGATACGGTTCCGAGCTTAGCGCCCTTAGATCTCAAGAGTGCAGCCACAAAGTCCGCCCTAAGTTCGAACGAGAGTCCCTCCCGAATCGAAGCTTAGTCTGTAAAATCTCTATGGAATTTATCCTACTTCGTAGCCGTCGCCGTCGTCGACCCGCTGCCGTTGCTTTGCTGTGCCAGCGTCAAAGACGCGGAGACGGGAAAAAGGAGAGAGGGCTAAAGAAGGAGTGGTAAAGAGGGGTGCGCGTTTGCTGGCAGAGAGATTACTAAGGGGGTCGGAGAGTTGCAGTCAAGGGACTGTGTGAGGTCGCTAGAGGTCGCTGTGGTCAGTGGATGTCAAGCCAACGAGCTCTGCTGGGTCTCGAAGTCCATGGCGGAAAATAACTGAGAAAGCTTTTGGCGCAGCTTCTTAAATGGATACACTGATGACAACTTCGAACTTTCCTTTATTTTAATGTCACGTTAGTGTAATTTTACTTGAAATACAAATAATTAAAAACTTCAAATTTTACTAGTCTTATTCTATTTAAAACAAATGGAGCAAGAAAGTGTTGAGTGTGACGGAAAGAATACGTCTAAACTAGTTTGGATTCTCTGCTCAAATAAAACACTGAGGTATTACGATTATTTATCAACATCTGAATTTTTTTGAACTATTGGTGAAATATATTTTACATGCATAAATTGTCCTCCATAATCTTATATTTTTATTTTAACGACTTCTAGACACCGGATTCTAGACAAACGTAAGGCTAATAAAATCAACTGTGAAATGGGAAGTACATCTAACTTCTTTATATGGAAGGGATTAGGTATTCGCACGTGTAAAGATGAATAAGAAATACGAGTAAGTACTTTAAGATTTTCTAATATGACTGGTAACCATGCGTATATTATGTGTTTCACCATGAAGAGTTACATTTGAGTTTTTACATTAAAGGCAACAATATTACAAAAAATGTTAAAAAGTTGATGTAATAAAGAACATTTGGAAATCAGGAAATACGTTTGCTCCCGGAGTTGGTTTTTCGTCGTCCATAGTCCATTTTTGAAATCTATGAAGCATATTTCATGGTGCTCACATCAACTAAGCATAACCAGCACTTTCATATAAAAAAACACCACCTCCGCCACCCTACCGAGGCGGGGCCGAGAATTCTGATGTACGGCGCGCTCAGTCAATCTGTTAAGCACTTTATTTCGTTGCTCCATCCGCCACCGGAGCACAGCAAATATTTAGAGGTATTGTATTTTTAAAGGCTCGTTCCTGCCCTCCTCGCGGCGCGGGTGGCGTAATTAAGGAATAATTCATGGAATCTGCGTACATAAAGAAGGGAAGAAACGAACCCGGCGGGCAGGTAGTGGCGCATCAAACATTCACGGAGCCAAGGCCGAGGCGAAGAGGGGCCGTGAGCGGCCAAGCGCGGTGCCTGGCTCCCGGGACCCGGCTGGGTCGACGATTGGCTCCTTCAGGCTCGGTGCCAGCCCGCCCCGGTGATAACCCTCACATTATTCTGCGTTAAAAATTGTATATGTAACGCTTGTCGGAAACTTTGTAATAATGCACTAGCATTAGCATTCATTTACTAAAATGAATGTTTAAGTGTTAGGTTAATTTATTAAACACCATTCTCTGTTGTTGATCGATAGTGCAAAATTCATTTTTAATAAGTTGAGTCTTATATTTTTGACAAGCTTGCAAAAGATGGATAATATGCTCCAAAAGCAATAAAAATTAATTTCGAGAATAACATGGATATAATATAATGTTTCTACGTTTCTCTGCAAATGTTTAATTCATGAGTAGCCGCAGAGTTTTCGCGTACATTAAGTTCAAATTTGCTCAATTATGATTTAATTTTAACTATTCAGCATTTAATTGTTGCTACTTAATCCACCTCTTCGGGAGTTTTAGGAATTTTATTGAATTATATTCAGTTTTCGATCTGCTTTTGAATTACTATTTTTATGAAATGACTATTCTCTTATTTTTTCTTCGTCATATTAAGTAGGGAAATTTATCTCGTTGGAAATAATAATCATAAAATAATATAGAGTGCGTTAAAAAACATATGACACAGTGAACTATGCCTGTGAATAAATATGATTGCAATACAATTCTTAAAGCTGTAATTTCTCTTAGAAACAAAATTAAACAACAGAATATCAAGGACTCAAAATCCAATATCTTCTTCTTTCTAGGGTTTTTATCCAGCCGACGGCCGGTTACCCTTTACGTCCCCATGAGACGCATATTCGACAATACACTAGACACCAACACACTTGCGGGCTCCTCTGATCTGGGGTCAGCAGAACGCGAGGCCCTCCGCGACAACACATACATACAAAGACAAGGGACAAACAACCATGCCCAAGGCGGGACTCGAACCCACGACCCTTCGGACCGAAGCGCTGAGTCGGTACTCGCTCTTAACCACCTCGGCCATCTAGGTCGGCAGATCCAATATCTAATTTTTAAATTATTTTCCGCAAATCCCTTTATCTACTTTCTCAACCATCCTTACTTGCAAGTAACTCATCTGAAGCTACCTTGTCGCTACCCCCACTCCATCACCAGCGTCACCACCTACGGAGCCGCCGGGCGGCGACAGTGGCGGCTTCTCGGAGATAAGACCCGCAACTTATCAGCACTGGCGGCGGCGGCGACGGCGGCGGCGCTTCCGGCACGGGAGCAAAATGATAAAACCTGCACCCGTTTCTACTTACTTTCCGCGCCGCGCCTCACTATCTAAATCAAGCGGGGCGGCAATATTTCAGCCGGGGAGAGCCCCGCGAGAGGAAGCCGACGGCCGTGGTGGCGGTGGCGCGGGGGAGGCGGGGCCTGCCTAACGTATGTACCTGGCACGCGGAGCCCGGCACTCGGGTTACGGTATTAAAACAGAACGCCCGGTCTCTTTAATTAAATGCAGGCTGGGCGCGTGTGCGCGGCCCCGGGGAGGGAGCGTTCTCGCCTCGCGTCTCTGAAGACTACACTGGCGCGCAGCGCAGTCTGCTGGAGGTGTGACCGTGTTTGGCCAGAAGAAAGGGCTGGCAGGCAATGGTGACAGCGTTGGTACTTCTCAGGGTACACTTCATGAAAGTAATGATTGTGTTATTTGAATGGTGGACAGTTTTAGTTATGGTGTTGTTAGGGATGTGTTAACACTTGTAATGTTAAATGAAGGAAAGATGATGTGGAGTTTTCTTTAGACAGACAATGTTTTAATAACATAACTTCCCATCTAAGTTACGTCGACAAGCGTTTCACACTAAAACCCACACTTTTAAGAAACACAAAGAAACAGGAAATTAAATAAAAATATTTCCTTGAAATGTGGTGTTTAGGTTGGAAGAAAGCGAAGACATCATGGTGAGTGAACATGGAAACTCGATGGTAAAGACGTTACAAGAACAATGTCAATTTATATATATATATATATATATATATATATATATATATATATATATATATATGAATAACTGGGGAGAACGAAAGAAGGAAAACAGAAGCGGACACACAAGGTAAGACATCCAGCAAGAATGCTTCGAGGATGAGGACAATGAGGTCTGCAGGGGTGGCCTCCCCACACTAATGCTGGAACTACTCTCATATGGCGACGAAGAGAGTGGCGCGTGCGAGTTATTACAGAAAATATTTGCCAGTGTTACGGCTTATGAAGCATTTCCGCGTCACCTTCGAGGGAGCGACGCCGTCGAAGCACCACAGGCACGGCCTGGCAGCAAAAGCGAGAGACGAGAGAAGGAGAGGCGCAACAACAAAAACGAGGTTGAACCGCGAAAGGGGAAGAAGGGGCGGGCGGCGGGAGGGTGAGAAACGCGAGAGAGTTGTGTGGGCTAAAGAAGATTGAGCTGATGATTGTGAAGGTGTGTCTTACCTGGACCAATATAGATATGGCGGGGAGGAGGAATGTTGAGAAAAGTGGAATAGAGGCTATGTCCGACCTCTATTGACGATGTCACCTCCAGAATCTCAGAAGACGTGAAGTTGCTGAATATTTTGAGACAGTCGGTTGAAAAGAGTATCCATGGTAGTTCTTTAAAAGTATTCAGGTTTAAAAAGAGTTCATAGGAACATGAAGACTGGAATTTCTTGTTTCATTTAATTTCTTTTCAAAGAAAAAACCTGCTAGCTAAAAATATTTTGATATGTCATCCAAGCAAAAACTAATAGAACGAAAAGGAATTAATAATTCAAGATCATGTTCTTTACAAGAGTATGCCAATCGTGATTATGTAGGTCATACAAACAATAAATGAGTGAATGCATAAACATTACTTTATATACTACTCTGACAATATGAAAGAGAACTTGGACACTTTTTTAAAATTAATGCAGTAAGTTGTTAATATATTTCTTTAAACAATTATTAAAATTTTTTGAAGAAAAGGTTTGAAGTATGCCAGTTAGTACTTTCATTCTGAGTTTATTTTGGTCTCTTCATGGATTGCATTAAATACGATATTCGTGAGTCAGTGCTGGGATTAGCTGATAATAAGATTAGTATGAGCGCAAGTTTTTAAAGTCATGATAGAAACGGAACGGAGTGATTGAATGAAAATAACAGCTTCGATATCTAGATCGAAGTTCGTGATATTTATTGTAGAGGCGAAGAGAGAATATGAAGGCAAAGTATAGAATGGAAAAGTAAAAAGGTATAAAGACGGTAGAGTGGGTGAAAATGAGACGAAAGGCATGATGGAGGAGGAGATAACGTGGAATTTGTAGTGTTTAGAAGAGGCGGAGTTACTGATAAAAGTGACGGTATTCGAAGAAGTCAAATGAAAAGGTAACGGTTGTTATATAAGTGATGGTAATGAAGCCTGTGATGTCGATTGTGTTGGAGAGCCCAATGTCAGCGATGGCGTTGGAAGAAGGTGAAGATACTGCAAAGACTGTTGTCAAGCAACCCTAGCAGGTTTCGTCGCCAACCAATCTGTATCAATGAGCATCAACTTTCCTTCGTTGTATTCAATTTCAGCCGCGCGCGGTCCGCATACGAACCAGGGCTAAGTTCCCGGAATTATCGTCTTCACTCCCACGCGAAGACGCCCTTTTTCTCTCATAATAGAGGAGGCGAAAAAGACAGTTGAAGAAAAGTAAAAAGGCTTGGAAACTCGTCCATCTGTCATCGCGCTTCTGATTGAATTATCTCGCAACCTGTCACCCCCTCTCTCCTCCTCACCTCAGTGAAGGTGGAGAAGGGGGCGATAATAGGCGCGGTCTTCGCTCTTCTCCTTTATTCTCATTCTTGTTCTGACGGGTCGCCCCCCAGTCCCGCCCCTTTCTCCCCCGACCGCCCTCATCTGATTCCGTCGCAGGCAGTTTATCACGCCACTGACTAACGCTGGGGAATATTAAGTCTGCTCGCCGCTAAGTCGCCATTACGTCGGTCGACAGGCGCAAGTTCTGCGAGGCGAGATTTAAAGATCGTTATGTCGGCTCGGGTTTCACACAGCGGCGCTAGTGCTACCGAGGGCCCGACGTTGGAGGGGCCCCGAAGGGGCTTCGCCGGCAGTGGGTGCCTAAAATGAGAGAATTAATACTGTAGTTCACGAGTCTGTCCAATATAGTGCGATTTAATTAAAGGAAGTCACAGAGGCGGTCACTCATGTAGATAAGGAGAAGTGTTGGTGTTATCTACAATGTGGTAATTTCAAAGATATCAATAGATCGTGTGTATTCTTTATGACTAAATACTAAATTATTAATTTATGACCGTGGCTGTTGGTAAAAGTACGTGTACAGAGCTAACTGGCTCTGTTTTCATGCATCTAAGTGTGCTATGAGTTCATTAAGCTTTTCATAATTATTCCAAGTTTGTGAGTTCTCCATATGATCATGAACAATTATTAGTAGTCTTCAAACTTACTGCAATATAATAACAAACGTTTACAATTTCACGGTCGAATCGTTATTAATTTCCAAAATACATCTATTATATCATTGCAAGTTATTGAAAAGAAATAGATCATTCATAATTAACACGCGATCAAATGGCGCGACAAATGAAATTATAAACTAATAGTGCTCTAATTGTTTAAATCGGTATGTAATGACAAATAAAACAAAACACAATTGAGAGAGAAATATTATATTATTTCGTTATTTATACAGCAGAAGCTTAATTTTCCATTCTGCTTTCACCCAGCGGTCGTGATCTAATTACTTTCAAATTCTCTATATCTAAATATTCATCACAGTCAAAATAGAGTACACACTCCATCACATTTACTGTTCAAATGCCATTACATTCTAAAATGACAAAAATTCAGCACTCAGCACTTAATATATTACCAACAAGTACGCTATTTCGCGCTTAACTAGCTCACTTGCACAACTGCGAAATCAGCAGAAACTGCCATTTAATAAAGATTCTTGGCGCGATGTATTTTCAAAGCCACTCAGCTAGAAATACACTCGGTCTTAAGTCAGAAAACGCAGAAAAGAGTTGTACAGATACTGATGGAAAATATTCACCGTGGGGATTTCCGGGGGTGAACAAGGTGTTAAAGGATTTCGCCACTTTTTGTGCGACCAGTTGCTGTTTGGAATCATTATAAATATTCATGTAACGGCAAACAGGGGGGCTTACACTCATGCAGATACGCAGCGCACGCTTGCAAAACGCTCCCGTTCTAATTGTGCCGGCAAATTTATGAACTCACTGTACACTGGGAAGATTATTTAATGAAAGTACAAAACATAATTCATCTGGAACGTCCCATAAAACGTTACAGCTTTAGTAATTACGCCACGGAAGTTTGTAGATCCGAAAGCGTGTTAATTTTTCCTGTTAAAATATTGATCACCGAGCAATCGTTATAATGTACCGACTAAAAATGAGTCTGGTTTTCATGAGCCTTTCCTCCCGGGGGCTCCTAGTTTCGGCCGAGGCTCATTTTCGGGACGCGCCAACTTTATGAGACGTGTTATGAGCGATGCATTAGCCTGGCAACTTCACCATTAGTAAATGACGCTCGACTAATTTTTTCAGCTTTCCTCAAGGGAACATTTATGAACAGTTTCCTCTGCGATATGTATGAACGAGACCAACAATTAATAGAGCACTTACTTATAAACATAGTTCAAAGAGTCATCACCCTCAACAGAGCTTCCATTACATATACCACGGGTGCTCGTGTTTTCTATTCGCTCTGTAATTTACAACTTCTCGTTGGCTCCCTTGAATCTTGCTCTATTAAAACTTTCATATACTAGTTTATAACATATTTTCGAAATGTACCATATTTCGAATTATATTATAGATTATATAGATTAGATTACTTATAGATTTAATACTTTATGATACTTAATATCTACATGTTTTCATATTATATTGAGTGATAGATTGCAATTAGACTTAGAATAAACACGTCACAATTATAAATCAACTTTCTCTCTCAAATGTAATTCACATATCGTAAGCTATTGAATTTTTTTAGTTGCTTGTCACCTCCGTTGTCATCTCCAATATAAAATTCCGTTTAGAGCTGGTTGGCACTACTCAATTAGAGTGGGTTGGCATAGGACCAATCAGCACCATCCTCAATTTGCAAAGTATCTTCCCAAAAATATCAAATATTTTTATATATTTATATTATACTACCATTTTGACAATTTACATTTTCGGTCATTTATGGCTTATTTTCAAAAGGAGATATACCTGTGTATTATTTTAAAAAGTACCAAAACTTCCATGGTATTTTAAATTAGGTTCTAAGTTTAATCTATCATAACTGTCATTATAGTTTTCAAATATTTCTCTTTAATAATTTGTAACTTTTAATTTTTGCTGGGTTTGTTTATATTTCTTCTTAATGTGAAAGTTAAAATAATTATCATTCGCTCGGCAGCAGTGGTCGAGGCAACATCGTGTGCCCCGCTCAGTAGAGTCCCGCGGTCTGTGACTTGTTTACGTGTGTTCATCGAACTCAAGAAGTTTAAGTGTCAGTGTAAAGTAAGCAGTCTACTTCAGTGCATATAATTGTTCTGATTTCGATCGACCTGCTTCTCATTGTGAATGGGGAACAGAAAATAAATTGCGGATGCCGAAGCCGCTACCCGAGGGCAGGCCTCTGACTACAGGAGCCAGCCCGTTGAAGGAAACCACACCGGCCGTCCAAGTTACAACAGAGTCGTTCTCAATGCCATGTACCCGGAGAAGGAACAAGGTATTATAATTGAAGGCAAAGACCACAGCACACCCCTCGAAAGGTACGTAGAAGCCTTAGCATTGATTGTTCCGCCTAGTCACATCACGTATGCTTCAAAAATTTCAAATAACAGGGTATTTTTGAGCAGTAAGCAGTTAGTGGACGAATTAACAGAGAAGCACAAGACTATTAATATTGAGGGCTCCTCCCAAAATATCTCTTGTGAGTAGACAGAAACGTATCGTTATTTCAAATGTTTACCCTATGATTCCTAATGCAGTAATTGAAGATGAACTAGATAAATTAAAAGTGATACGCAGCTCTCAAGTGTCGTTTCTCAGAGCTGGTTTTGGTAAAGAACAGTTCACTCATATCTTAAGTTTTCGGAGACAGGTGTTCGTTCCGGAAGACTCAGTAAATTTGATACCTGAAGCCATACTTATCACATACAAAGGAGAAAGAAACTGGATTTACATGTTAAATGGTATCATTAAGTGCTTTCACTGCAAGGAAGAAAGTCATATTGCTAAAAACTGTAAAAATGTAGGAGACATTAACCTCAACCAACCGGAAGACATAATTGATAACAATGTAGCCGCTGATAACGAACAAAGAGATAAGGTTCCTAGTTACCAAGAATTTCCCCCACTTGCCCAAGGCAAGCCTGTTAAGAGGGCTTTATCTCAGATCACAAGTATTCCCAGCAACAATTCAAGCGAAATTCAGGAAGAACAATTCAACCGTTCCCAAGGAAAAATTAACGGTGCGGCAAAACAAACTAAGAAAAAGAAAAGGAAGGTAGCCAATGAGAACACCATTAGTAGCGTCTGCAATAAGAAAAGCATAGTGGAGCAACTAGCCCAGCGCAAGAAGAATTGATCCAAAAAGGAATAAAATCAAGATTTACGAGAATTATGAAGAAACTGAAGGACCCAGTCCTCTCAGATTCTTCGAAAGAATCGTCTGACGACGAATTAACAAGCGAAGATCTTCAAATATGAAGATAAGAATTTTACAATGGAATGTGAACGGTTTTCTTACTAGATATGAATTTCTTCAGAAGATTCTCAAAGACGAAAATTATGATATCCATCCAAGAAACCAATTTCAAAAATAAGTACCATTTAAATATAAAAGGTTATCAATGTTTTTATAAAAACAGAGTGATATGTGGAAATGCCAGTGGCGGAGTTGCGATCTATGTTCATACGTCGATCAAGTGTAGTGAATGCGCTATTATAAGTGACCTAGAAGTATGTGTAATACGGCTGCATATTGGAGGTAGTAGTTTTAATCTGTGTAACGTATACATTCCTAATGCGTTTCAGCTAGAATCTCGCCACCTAGACAATTTATATGCACAAATATCTGGCCCGGTACTGATAGTCGGTGATTTTAACAGTCACAACTTGATTTGGGGATCAAGAAGAACAGATCGAAGAGGGAAAATTGTTGGTAAATTTGCGAATAATGAAGATCTTATAGTCTTGAACGATTGCAGAAAATCTACATACTTCAATGCGGGTAGCGGGAACTCATCTTGCTCAAAGATATACCCCTGAATTATGCCTTCACAACAGTATATTACCTATACATTGCTATGAGAATTCGATTACCCTGAGGACATCTATATGCCCAGATGGATATTTAAAAAGGCAACTGGAAGTCGTACCAAGACATCATTGCGAGCAAAGTTCAGAACCTTAAGAAATTGAACATCGACGACTCAGTGCAAATAAACGATATTGTGAGCAACTTTACAGACCTTATACTGCCGACAGCGGATGTGACTATACACAAAACAAAAAATACTAAAAGTAAGAAGAAACTACCTTGGTGGACAAAGGAATGAGAAGAAGCGGTTATGAATTACAAGCACTGGTTTAATGTCTTTATGAAACATAACACAAATGAAAATCAATTCACGTTTAAATCAGCACGAGCCAGGGCAAGAAGAATCATAAAACAATCTAAGAGGAGCTGCTGGAAGGAATATATATCATCCTTAAACAGTAAACTAAACTACACGGAGGCTTGGAAGAAAATAAATGCTATCGATGGAAAATTCAGAACAATTTACCCGAAATCTATGTATACGCCAGACGGACAATTCATTCAGGACCCGTGCGATATTGCAAGTAGCTTTGGAAAGTTTTTCGCCTCCAATTCTAGTGATGCGAACCTTGCGGATAGCTTCACGAAACATAAAGAAGAAACTGAGAGATCTCCCCTCAATCTGGAAGTAGAAGAAGATGAAACAGATGATTCCAAACAACTGAATGTACCCATTACGCTCCGAGAACTTAAGGTCAATATACGTCAACTAAAAGACACCAGCGCCGGTCCCGACGGAATACCTAACATATTTATCCGGATGCTCCCTGAAGAAGCTATCAGTGTTCTTTTAGACATTTACAATTATCTATATTTAAACAATGTCTTCCCACAAAAATGGTCAGAAGCAGTTATTGTTCCAATTCACAAGCCTGGTAAGGACAAATTTTTAGTAGACAGCTACAGTGCCCTAACGTGTTGTCTGTGTAAATTACTTGAGAAGGTATTCAACCACAGACTTAAATGGTACCTAGAAAAACATCAGCTAATATCGCCTACCAAGTGGTTTTCGCAAGAACCGATCTGCCTTAGACAGCATTGCAATAATTGAGAACGTATCTACAATGGATTCGCCAATAACATGTTCACAGTGGTACTAAGCCTCGACATTGAAAAGGCATATGAGATGGTTTGGCGACGGCGTGTTATGGACATAATAACGAAACATGGAATTAAAGGCAACATAGCTAAGTTCGTGCATAACTTTATTAAAGAACGTTATATTAATGTCAGAGTAAAGGGGGCCTTATCAGAGAGATATGCTGACAAATGGAGTACGCAGGGCTCAGTGCTTAGTGTGACCTTGTTTCTGTTGATAATAAATGAACTGCAGACCAAAATCAAACCTCCCGCGCTAGTAAGCATGTATGCGGATGACTGTAATATATGCCTCACTGGAAAACATCTGTCCTCCATAGCAGTTATAGCGCAAAACATCTTAGACACCATCCTCGAATTCTCCAATGAAGTTGGTCTAAAATTCTCCAAGACGAAATCCATTCATTATTTTCTCCAGGAAGCGATCCACTGAGAAGACTCTATCCCTGAATATCGGTGAACACAAGATAAAACAATGTAAAACCTTAAAAGTCTTAGGCCTGACACTTGACGAAAGATTAAATTAAATTTCCTGGATACCTCATATTAAAAGCCTGAAAGTGGAATGCACGAAAATACTAAACTTGATGAAAATCATAAGTCATTCGGCGTGGGGGGCCGATTATACAGTGCTTAGAAGAACATACCAGGCGTTGATCAGGGCTAAAATGGATTATGGCAGCATATTCTACGATGCTGCAAATAAGAATATTAAAAGAATACTCTACCCTATCAATAACACTGTTGCCAGGCTTATATGTGGTGCATATAGAATAAGTCCGGTGATAAGCATGTTACAGGAAGCTAATTTACCACCCCTGGATAAAAGAAGAAGAAATCTAATTCTAGGATATATAATCAAAGTTACAGCTAACTGCAGCAACCCTGTGAACCAAATTTACCAGCTTACATACAGAAATAGGAAGCAATTATGTTTCGAAAAGAAACTACCAAAACCAATCACTGTACGGGCTATACAAATACTAAGCACAATGTCAGAAAAAATTCCCTCTCTTAAACCTATTAGTATCACTGACTATGCACCATACCATGCAGGACATTAAAGCTGAGGAGCTGATAAACAATCCTAAGAAGTAAAAAATTAACAACCAAGAGATAAGAGCCAGAATAGGAGAAGAAATAGTCAAATATGAGAACTACAACAAAATATACACAGATGGCTCGAAAAGTAACAACTTGGTGGGATGTGCCGCTGTAACGTCAACAAGAGTAATATCAACCAAACTGCCCGACAAGTACTCAGTCCTGTCCAGCGAATTATATGCCATCATCACAGCACTAGACTACATTCTCGAAGACAGTGAACGTAAATTTTTGATAGTAACAGACTCCAAATTGGCTATGTCGACTATTGGAAATGTCTTTTATTCAGGAAACTCGCTAGCTTTAGACATTGTTAGTATGATAAGAAACTTGAACTTTAAAGGTAAATATATAGTTTTTGGATGGATCCCGGCTCATGTGGGTATCAAGCAGAATGAGCTGGCAGACAGATCCGCAAAAGAGGCGTCACAACTTGATGAAAGAAGTAACCTTCCCATAATACCACAGGACTATCATGCCAACATCAAGAGAAAATTACAAGAATTGGACAGGCAGGAATGGAATAACAACGCCCGACGTAAATTAAGAAGTATATGTGAATACGATGATTATAATCCAGCCACATTCTTCTGCAGAGCTGACCAGGTTGTGTTAACTAGATGCAGAATAGGTCACACCAAGCTCACACATGCCCATCTGATCACAGGAAAAACAGCTGTTATGTGTAATGTGTGTAATGTTTCTATGTATGTTAATGACCTATTTATGTGCCCCAGGTTTGAGACTGACCGGCCGAGACATGGTGTTGAGAACGACATGTCAAGTGTACTGAAGGACAGAGAAAAATGTAATCGGTTTCTCAATTTTTTGAAGACCATAAAACTGTATGGGGACATATAAGACAAGTGTATAAACTTTAATAATGTGATGTGAATGTTCCTATAAATGTCATAACTTCCCATGTACAAAAATATTAATGTGATTGTGTAGTTGTCGCTAATAACCTTTGCAGTTGATGCGACATGAAATAAAATAAAATTAAAAAAATAATTATATGAGATTGATTATTCAGTTTTTCAAACAGAGAAGAAGGATTTTTTTTACTAAAATGTGTAAGAAAACAATAGTTTTAAATACTTAATTTTGACACGACGAAGACTACTGTAACTGTCAATATATTTGTTCTGACAAACAGTAATAGACCGGTTTGCATTCATTAGTTCAAATAAAATATTGCAAAATTATTCATTTTGACATTGCTTTATTACTTCGCATTTTAATGGGAGTATTGTATCGACCTATCTCAAGACCGAATTCAACTAAGCTCACAAATTGGTTAGTTGGCACATATTTACTTGATGACTTTTAAGGACTTTAAAATTTCGAAGACATTCATGAAAAAAACGGAAAGTACCCTCACAGCTTTCATTACCACAACAGTCTTTTTTGGGACTAAACAGCAGATACGCAAACCCATTCGAAACGGCAAACTGGTCCCAACCAGCCCGGGTCAATCCTACTCCTCACATGAAGGATATTATTGTCAAATTCCGCTTCATTGAATTAAAAATCTCTTAATAGAATGGTAGAGAACTTTTTAAAAAATGAACACGTGTGTGTTCGATTTTTGAATCGAAAAAACTGGTCGATGTCTCACGCTCTGGAGCCGGAAACTTGGATTCACGAAGACCTCCAAAGATGAACCAAAGAGAGGCCAAAGAGAGGCCAAGAAAGCCTCTCCGCTGAGTGACGTCAGCACCGCAGCACCTGGCCGGCGCGGCGATGCCCCACGGCGCCACAGGCAACGCCTGATTGGGCCCGTCACGCGCAGCTCCGCCAGGAATACTCCTCTGCACAATGGCGCTCGCCTACACGCCCATATTCCTTAATTTGTTGTCCTTAACAACAATCGCACCGGAGCGGGCGCACTCAATTACGCCGGTCATTGTCCGCGAGTCCGCTTTCGCAATCGCCCACTCCCCCACCTCGCCCCTCTCCACTTTCTCCAATGCAGCTACGTCCCCACGCCGCACCTCAGACCAACGCCTCGCTCCGCACTCCTCTGACGCTTGCTTCCCAGCTGAGAGCTGCATTTGTAACTGAGCGCACGTGTTTTCTTCCCCGCGTATCCTCTTTTATTTTCGTTTTATTTTCTCTGTTTATTTTTCTCTGTCTATTAATATTCCATTTGCTTTTGGAAGTGATTCGAGTTCTCATATTCTTTCTTACATTATAACGTTATCAATTTATAAAAATTCTTGGAATTTTCAGAACAGCTTTCACCATTACAATAAGATATTTGCACTTATTTTTCGACTTACGATGACATAGACTTGTTTTTGAAGCTTCTACCTCCGTTGAAATTTCATGTGTCAACGCATTCAGACTAACAACCAAAATCGGGAAAAAAATGAAGCCATTATCTTTGTTTCTAATTCTATCACGAATTTTGGGAGTCATTCTAAGAGGGCCAAATTTCACCTTTCACCACTTCACTCAGTCTTGTCTATCCACCTGCAGGTCGTACCATCCGTTTTCACGCAACACCGCCCCCACCAGCAGTCACCGCTCTCTCCACCAGCCCGATCGTGTTTGGGTTAGGAGCGTCGACGGGCGCACAAAGTGGGTTAGTCCGCGCGCCTCATCGCGCCACCCGCCCCGCCCCTTCCACCCCACTCCCCGCCAAGCCCTCCTCTCCCCGCGTCACGTAAGCCCCGGAGCGGAGGGCTCGCCTCCGCGCTCTCGGCCGTCCGACCCGAGCCAACCACGCCTCATTAGTCCGATAAAAATTGTGCAAATACTTGCCCGATCGTAAGCAAACACGGGGCGTCTAAGTGAATTCCATTTGCGAGCGCGCGCGCGGGGAGCGGCGGGCGAGAGCAAATACCTGTTCCCTGCTAGCGCTCCTGCCGCCGCACACGCGGGGAAGCGCGGGGAAAGTTTTCGAACAACAACGGCACTTTTGACAGCTGTCGATTTTCACAAAACAGAAGCTTGTTCGTTGAAGTGTTTTTGCATTTCGGTTGGCACTAACGGAGGCAGGGTTTCGCGACTCCTTCATACGATGGGCTCCTTCTCCAAACAGACATTCTCTGAGCGGTGCGGCCATGTATGTTCTGGTGACTAGTTCTCAAGCAGGGGAGGCAATTTTCGTATTCTAGAATATTATTAAAAGTCTGAAATATTTGTGAGAACAGAACAATATTGTATAGACCAACAGAACAATATATTCATAGACATTTTTAGAAGAAAACGCAGAAGCTACGTTTAATTTTTAATTTAATGACAATCGTTTTAGCTTCCAAGAACTGAGTAGTTAGATTTTTTCCGGATGTTGAAATATCTTTTGCAAGGAATTTTAGGAAAGCATAATTTTATTTTCAAATAATTTGAATGAAAGAAGTAGATATTTTTACCCTCTACACAAAAGAACATGAACTCATTCAATTTCAGAATGAAAAGTAATAAATAATAATAATAATAATGACTTTATTTATGTGGCGAGACTCGGGCCATCAGGCCCGCTCTTCCGCCTAACCACGTAATACATAAATTTATATATAAGAATTGAATTAATAGATACATTTAGTAAATAAAAACAAGTAAATAATAATAATTAGTAATAAGTAAATAATACAACTTACAGATGTCATGCCCCTGGGCTCACAAACGTGACAAGAATACAACGTCCCAGCATTTGCCTTAAGCGACCGGGGGAAACCAGGGAAAACAAAGGAAGTGTGCATGCTCTTCAACATTGAGCAACAAAAAAAATATAATTAAGATAATTTTAAAAACAAAACAAACATTACTGACTCAGGAAAACCCTAAAGGTTTGCCCGAAAATATAAATTCTAAGAGATATTAATTTAGCAATACGTATCAAATGTTGACAAAAATCTAAAATACATTCATGAATCATAAAAGCAATATGAGAAATGACACAACCACCGGCCAGGACGATGGCTTAGGCCGATTTTAGATTTCAACATCATGTACCAAGGGAAAAGACGCATTCAGTCAGAGCCATGACAAAGTTAGATAATAATGAATTAGAAAAATACTGGTAGATAATACAAAAAAAACCTTTTAACCCTATAATATACTTAATTTAGACTAATTATACTATTGTTAATTAAATTAAGAACTAACTTAAGAAAACAAAGAAAAGAACAAAACTGTTAAAAGCCCTATAAAATTTACATTTAACTTACAATTTTGAACTCACTTAAGAACTAACTTAAGAAAATACAAGAAATGAAGAAAACTGTTAAAAAGCGATATAAAAAATTACATTTACCTTACAATTCTAAACACATTTAGTACACACTTTCACATCATACAATATCAGCTCAGAAAAACAGTATTTAAATGTTTTTTGAATGATCGCAGACTTTTACATTTCCTAACATTTACTGGAAGGCTATTCCACTCTCTAGTCGTCGCTACTAAGTAAGATTTATTGTAAAAGTTAGTGTTGCTTTTTGGAATATTGCATAGCAAAGATTTCTCGAATCTTCTTGTTTTAAGATAAGAAATTTTATGAGAAGGTAAGTAGGTACACCTATTTAATATGTTGTAGAAAAGACACAAACTAGGAAACATGCGTCGGGCTTTCAAGTTTAGTATGTTAATAGCTTTGTAGTATCCAGAAATGTGAACATACTTTCTGATATTATATTGAAACCAAACACACGCATTTTGAACTCTTTGGGGAGCGTCAGCAGTTGATTTCTTACGTTACCGTACACAATGTCACCGTAATCAAGCAGAGGAAGTAAGAGGGATTTTACTAGTAGTTCTTGGTTTTGGGTGGAAGGCATTTGTAAGACATTTGAGAGAGTACATTGAAGCATACACTTTGCGGCAAGTTTCCTGAACATGAGGTTCCAATTTAGGAATTTGTCGATGGTCAGACAGATATTTTACTTGTGAGCATAGGGAACAGCAGTGTTATCCAGTACGATATGAGGAATATTTAGATTTTTAAGGCTTTATGGGACCAAAAGAGCCAATTATAATTGATTGAGATTTTAATGGATTTAGCTTAAGCGTTTCTCAGTGACCATTCATGTAAAGAGGCTAAATCCTGATTTGTTTTACTTATTAACTGAGCCACTTCAGAAGGTTTCCCACTGACGTAGATCTGTAGGTCATCTGCGTACATATGATGATTGCATCTTGATAGCACTGACGGTATATCATTTACATAGATAAGGAAGAAAAGTGGACCAAGTACGGAGCCCTGTGGCACTCCACGTGAAACTGGTTTAGGTGACGAGAAAGTATTTTCTACAACTACGACCTGTTGTCTATTACTAAAATTACTAAAAAAGTGTTATTTGAATAAAAGAAACACATTTAAAAAATAAAATAACTTATATTTAAAATTAAAATCACGTTCTTTTCCAATATAGCATGATAATTAATAAAGAGAGACAAATATTTGCTGAGTTATCAATTATTTGTAATATTTAGTAATTAAGGAGCTTGAACGTAAAGCGTTATTTATTGCATAAATGTAACAAACATACTCCTGATATTTTTTAAACAGAGTTAAACTTAGCATCTTCACAGAAGGAGAAAACATCTAATTTTATATAATGCTCCGAAGTAATAGTACAGAAGAAACCTATGAATATGTGTTGTTTAAAACTTCTATATCATTTGCATTCATGTATTAATTCTATAATGGAACACAGGTTGGAATATATACCTTACTGAATAGGAAGGCTGGCTTGAACATGTTTCCAAGTGAAACTAATTATTTAAAGTGAATTCATTGGATGGATGGTATTGGTACCCTATTCATGTCACTCAATGAAATCAATTACATTCTATTCCCGTGTATTTCTAACAAGAGGCACCAATCTGATGATCAAAATTGATGAGTTTTGGTTACTGGCTACATATAACTCGCCAGATTCTAAATTATTAGCAAATACATCTAAGCGATACACGTAATGAAAAATTGAAATATTCTATCACAGAAAAAATTGACATGTAAGAATAATTATACGAACATATTCGTATTAATTATTATTATTATTATTATTATTATTATTATTTAATTAATTTAATTAATTCGTATAAATTAATGAAAACAAACCAACCCATATAACTTTTACCCTGAGAAGAAACAAATGTCCTACTGTCCACATCAACAATAATCCAATATTACAAATGGAAAGTGTAAAATACTCAGGGATACATCTAGACAAACGCTTAACATTTTAGCCAAGAAAAAGCACCTACAACTTCAAGTAAGAAAACTATACTGGATACTAGGATACCACTCAAAACTATCACTGGAATAATTTATAAATCCATAATAATTCCAATATGAACCTACGGCATCCAAATCTGGGGCACAGCAGGCAAGAGTAATCTCTCTATCATCCAGAGATTTCAGTCCAAGACCTTAAGAATGATCGCAGCAGCGCGTTGGTTCATCACAAACGCAGCATTACACAAAGACTTAAAAATGCCCACTGTCTTAGAAAGAATAGAATCAATCAGCTCAAACTATCTCCAGCGTCTTGAAAACCATCCAAATCACTTAGCCCTCAACCTCCTTGACAATAGTGCAGATATCCATCGTCTAACCAGAACCTCACCCATACAACTCCCATACAGATACTCAAGAAGTAACTGAAACATGATCACCACCAAATTATCAATTCCAATTGCTGTCAACGTAAAATAATAATAATTGCTTTTTGTTATAGTACGAAGAAGAAGATGAAGAGTACCGATGGGATACCTTCACTACTAATCATTGTCATAATAATTCTACAAGACATCACATTTACTTATTATTTTGTAAAAAATAGATTGTAAATTTATCTTAAAATAAAAAAAATCGTGGTAACAATTCAAAACGTCACAAATTCATATTTTAATTCATTACAAACAGAAGGTAGTCGAGGGCTCCCCAACAACCGCCCGCCCCGCGCAGGCGCTGTCGGAAACGAAGCGCGTCTCCGCGCAAACATGGTGGCAGCCCGCGGCGGGCGAGCAGCGGCCGTGGAGCGCCGGGGGAGGGGGAGGGAAGCGCATCTTGTTTGCGGCGCGCGCGGCACCCGCGGGCCACGCGGGCGGCGCTGCGTTCACATATTTGCGCTCTCCGCGATTTATGGCGGTTGCGTTTTCGCCTCAATCGATAGCAGCGGCGGCGGCGGCGGCGGCAATGCGAAGCGCGGTGCGCGCCTCGACCGCCGCCGCAACCCGATACGCGATCGCCGGCGCAAACGTTTGGCCAGCGGCGAGAGCTTCCGGAGCTGCCCGTTCCGGCGAATGAGTGTGTTTATGATCGGAGCCCCCGCGGAAAGGGTGCGCGCGTACGTGCGGAATGTTGGTTCGAGGAGAGGAGCGCTGCGCACGTATGCTCTTTGCCAGAAGAGTGCTGATTGCTTTGCGAGTGTTTTTTTGGTCGAACAGTCACGTAGAGCTTTTCTGATCGAATGTGTGTTTTTCCATTTCGACTTCTTTCGTTCAAAAGAATAATTTGCATTGCAACGATTGTTGAGATGTGATTTATATGTCGGTAGAGAATTCTTTTAAGTTTTTACTTCAAATATATATTTTCACTTAAACACACGTGTAGTAGACATAAATAAATATCTTGAAATGAATACAGACAAATTGAATAACTTCACGAAAATACGAAAATGAATTGAAATTGTGAAATGGCTAAGACGAAAGAAGCAGTGAAAGGGTGAAAATGTATAATGTGAATGTGAATTGTGATTAAAATGTGTAAGGGAAAAGAAAGAGTTTCAAAGAAACTCATTCATAAACACGCACAATCAATTGCCATGCAAGTTTGTATACATATACAAATTCTCCTCAGCCCGGAGGAACAAACAGGAACTGAATATGGGGCAGTATCAAATTTTAAAAATAGATATAGAGAACGAAAGAAAATATGAAGGGAAAGATTAATGATGAAATAAAGAAAATATACTGTTCACGAGGTGACGGTATTCAAACCTAAGAAAACTTGACTGACCTTTGTAACTTGTAATTCCAATAAAAAGAAAATTAAAATAAAAAAAAACAACACATAAAAACCTAACGAAAAATAGAAAGAAGACGAAATTATCGAGTGATTCATTTATCACAACGTTATCAACAGGATGAGATATTTAGAGAGAATGTTTAATTCTATTACATTTTTGCTGGTCCGGTGCATCTCAATATTACCTCCACCTGCTCAGTGACGGGCCGAATCTGCAACTAAATGTGAATGAGTGGGACAGAGAGAGGGAGAGACAAATACAGACAAAGAAAGACACATATAAACAGTCAGACAGACAGAGACAGGGACAGAGAGAGAGAGAGAGAGAGAGAGAGAGAGGGACACGGAGAGAGAGATGAAGAGACACTGAGACAGACAGAGAGAAAGGGAGAGGGAAGGAGAAAGAGGGAGATGAAGGGCAGAACAATGTCTACTGGGTTCCGCTAGTATAAAGTCAAATGACTATATCAAATGAAAATACAAATGAAGAACAAAAGATAACATAGATTTTGAAGCATAGGAACCGTGGGGCAACTCGAAGAATCGAAAGGGAAGGGACGAAGAAAACGAAGGAAGAGGGGCGCGCGAGGCGGCAGCGCGTGCGGCCGTGGAGCGGAGGGCGAAGCGAGAGCAAGGACGGCTAGGGAATGAGGAGATGGGCGGGCGGGGGCGCAGAGACAGAGGAACGCGACGGAAGTGGGTGGAGGAGGCGCGACGACGCTGCCCTCACAATAAGGGAGTGTGTTGCATGTATATGAGTGAGTGTAGAGAGCGGAAACCTATTCTGCATCGCTAACTCAATTTAGAGCGTCAACAGCACCAGAACTTGGGAGTAATTTGATTAGCCGTGACGTCTCGTTGAACAATTACCACCTTAGCAACACCAGGCAGTCCTGAATGGGGAAGCGGGGAAAAGAGGTCGACGTTGGCAGCGGTATGAGTGCGACCGTTGTGTTGTTGATGACTCAAGTTTGTCTTTTCAGTCAGGAACCATTTACACATCTGCCGAAGGTTTTTTAACTCGTTTGCTCTGAACCAGAGTAAAAAGGTTGGTCATGAAAACAGGTGAATTGTGACATCGTGAATAATTCGTGTTCTGAAGATGAAGTCTTTGTAGGCATTTATAGCGAATAAATTCTTTGTAAAGAAAATGTTAGGGTTTATTTACTTAATGACAGAGATATGCCCAGACAGCATGTTTTGAAATGTTGCATTCATTTACTCTTGCTAATTCACAAAGATTGAAAAGAGATTACTTTCAGTGGCACCTACATTTAATTTAATAATACAGGTACTTGCATTTGTTTTTGTTTTTTTTAGAAATATGAATGTTAAGTCATGCAACTAAATTGAATGGATTTGTACATTTTGAACGAGACGGAATCCACAAAAACACAATCACTAAAATACGCAATTCTTTGGAACTCAATACATTCTAAGGTATTTTAATGTATTATAAATGTCTCCAGTAATACGAATGTGGAAACAGAACTAAAAAGTGCAAATAAAAAATAAAGAAAAAAATACCATTTAAATGACCTGGAGGTAGGGTTCTTAGTGACATTTTCGTCCCCGAGTTATAGAAAGCTTATTTTCAACGGTAAACGAACTGCAGATTTTATTTTTCTTCATTCCTAACAAAATAGTAACCTGTCTTCATCGCTAATACCACTACAAGCAAAATGAGAGCTCAACAAAACGTGCGCGTGAATATTATCGAAAGCAGACACATGTAAGCTTTGAGTTACACCCAGTAACTGGACACGTTTTTTAAAAAGTTTTCTTCTGGTAGGAGTCGCAGAAGAATACAAAAATCTATGTCCTGTATCTTTCAGAACATATTTAGTGCAAAGCCTTGTGACCATTGACATGATTTGGAATTGAAGCATCAAGCACACAAGAAGTGATCAAAAAGCTTTTACTTACCAAAGAATGGAAATTGACCTCTGACAATCATTCAGCTTTTAAAATTAGATTGAAAAATTGTAATTATATCCGATGAAATTTATTCACAAAAATTAACACATTACCCTTTTTACAAGGATAATTAATATAGTATTTCACAAGGCGATGCTCCTTGCAATATTTCACATGGAGTATTTTCCGCACCAAGATCAAAATGTTGGTCTAAAGAGAACACAAAAAATCCTAACTAAAAATTACTGCGCGTGATGCCCACCATTTTAGCCAGCACAGTTTCCCCGACGGTGCATTCAGTCTCTACTGCCCGCCAGACTCCGCTCCGACTGCGGGACGAAGAAAGCAGATAGTAAAACGAAGAAAGAGGAAAAAGAGGTTTAAGAGATACTCGTGATAAACGCCACTTAATAGCCGCTGTGATCCTGGGAGAGAAATTGGCCTAAATATTTAAAAGGCGGCATGGCGATGCGTGTTTGAGATCAATAGAACCAATGAGGGTCTGAGCGCGGAATACATACGACGCGCCCGGGGGCCCGCTTCATGCAAAATGCATGGCGGGGAGCCGCCCGAGGACGAAGAAGGCGCGAGGCAGCGCCAGACGGAGAAGGAGCGAGCCTTCGAAGGGGACGGACGCTGAATAGAAATAGATACATAAAGAGAAGAGGCACGCTTTCGCAGTCAGGAGTGCTGATGTGGGATTGGCCCGAACCCGGCTGGCGGTATCCCCGGAGGCAATCAATGTGCCTCAAAGCAAAAGGAATATGGTGATAAAGATGTGCAAATGTCGGCGGAGGAGAAAAGTTAATGATACGGCTTTCGAAGTTCTTTTCTCTTCGTCGGGGTCTTTCCCGCCTCCCACCGCCACCGGGGTGTATGGACTGGTGGACGATTGGGGACTGCAGCGCGGGTCCTCTAACTACGACGAGGATGAAGGGCGGACGGAGAGCGGAGATGGGCTCAAGTAGGTCGCGTCCTAAGCGCTCGGCGACGGCGAAAACAACACTTGGTCCCGCCAGATACGGAGCGAGTATATTCCTTTTTTCGAGCCATGGGGAAAATGAGACAGACGCTTGTCAGCGAGTTCAATACCCCCTTGCCGAAGGGAATTTGTTGACGATGTACAACTTAATTTCTTGTCTATGATCCTCAAAACTAGGATTAGACGGTTCAAAAAGAGCAAGGGGTGTCACAAGGAGGAATGTTGTGTAAGATTCAGTAACAATAAGATTCAGTTACAATAAACTGAGTCACGACACTACGAAGAGAAATTCATTCTTCAGAAAATCTTAACGCTAACAAAGACCTTTTTTCATGAACATACTTAGAGGACTGCAAGTTGACATTTACAGATTTCCTTAAAGAAGCGAAACATCAAATTTAGCAAAGTAACTGATGTGAACAAATTATTTATACGTCTAAAAAACAACAATGATTTTATTTATATCCAATAAGCATTTCTGAAAACCATTGTTTGCAGTATTTCTCTAGCTTCAAGGAATATTTTGCTATGAATAACACTCAATATATAAGCATTAAACATCTGTTTATAAAGAAGTAGCAGCAACCAAAATGATCGTTGCTCCTGTGGAAAGAAATAATTGAAGAATACATGAAATTCTTTGGTAAACCACCGATAAAGAACAATGAACTTATGTTAAAAATGATGTCAATTCATTGTCATATGCCAATGAATTGACATAATTTTTAACATGTCTTTATAATAACCACAGTTGCTTATCATATTTCTAACGGACACAATGCTCGTGTAACATTAGACGCAATCCAACCATTCCCACATTCACCACATATTTTGCGACCTAGAATGTTAGACGGATAAAAAAAACACGTTAACGTTATTGGCTTCCTACGCCGATGGACAATAAAGTGGAGCACCGAAGCACAGGAAATGAACTCTGGCGACGCGCGTCGCGTTCGCGCATCGACATGCCGCTGGGTCGGGAGTGATAGCACTAAAAGAGCGTTTAGGGCGCGGAACCACGTGGCCTATCCGGTACTTCCCCGCCATCGCCACCGCCGCCGCCGCCTTCATCCCGTGCGTGGGGCGATCCATTGTCTTCAGCGCCGCCGTGAGAGGCACCGCGATCCGCCGAAAAAGCCGAACCCTGTCCGCAAGCCGGCGTCTATTTCTCATTCTCGCGGGATCGCTCCATAAAGGGAGAAGGACATTAGAGGCCGCGGCGACGGCAATGAAGTGAGCGCCGAGGGGCTGGAGGGCGATGGGCAGAGTATGCGGAAACCGGGAAGTTTCGGGGCGATGAAAACCGTGACGACGTGGGGATAGACGACTGAGATGTGGGGAAGGCGGAATGACGTGAGTGAGTGAACTCTCGTATGAGACATGGGAATGTGAAAGGGTTATGGAGATGAAGATGTGGATGTGAAGGCAGCTTGAAAATAGTGATTTGGTGGAAGATTTGAGAAGGAAAATTCATCTCATCCTACGAACGTTGATTAAGCAGTGAAGGGTCATTCGCAAACTCTGTGGAGAATTACAGATAAAACGAGATGCAGTAAAGGGAAAATGTGATTATAATTTCAAGTAAATAATCAAAACACTAATAGAATACAATAGGGCGTCTGTAAATAATTTCAAAACTGAAATTAAGTGTTATTTCTCACAATTGTGCGTAAAAGTTAACTAAGAGCAAAAGAACGATTACCGCTGAACACTACCAACTGAATCAGTGCAAAGTCTTCTAAGTCTAAAGTCTTCTAAAGTCAATAGTCTTCTAAAAATGAATTGCAAACTTCCATGTAATAATAACAAAATTGCAATTTTACATTCGTATTTACTTTTCATTTAAACTATTTTTGACTATTCTGACTTGTTTTTTATTTGTGAATCAGTATTAACGATTAAAATGAGATGAAAAAACATATATTTTTTTGCAAACCGCTCAAAAGTTTTACTTAATGAATTGCAGAAAGATAATTTCATCCCTTCGAACAAAAAAACATGTGTGGAAAAGTCGATGCAATGGCGCAGTAGAGGGCGCCTAGCCCCTTCACCCTTATCGAAGAGCAATCGCTTCTTTGTCCGTAATCGCCCTCTCTCTAGGCGCTGTCCTCGAGTCCTCTCCCCACTCTCCGCCCCGTTTCGTCCCCCTGAGCAGATAGCTCGGTAAGTGTTGCTGCTATTGTGACAGCACCGCGCCCGAGATGTTCGACAAGGCCACAATTTTCCTTTTCTCTTCCGTTCTCTGTATTTCGTTACGGTGCCTCCCCGCCTTCTTGTCCTCGAGTCCGCCTTGCCACTTATTGGATTTTCCTTTTGGTCTCTTTGAGGCAGTTAGGAGCTATGTTGCGCCCTTGTTGCCGCTACCAGCACGACCGCCCCCCCTCCATGCCGCGCAGGTCGGCCGGCGGCAACCGCATGGCCGCCCTCTCGCACCCGCCCCGCCGCCCACGTCCTTGCTCCGCTGCCTCGCGCTTTCTTACCGCCCTTGCACAATCAACAATGGTACCGCGGGAAGGGAGAGGGAGTTCCCGTATCTTCTTTGTTTGGAGCGGGCGAGACCTTGGTGATGGACGACGAGCAGAACATACTAGTTGCCACGTTCCGAGAGCCTCACACATCAGTGGTGGGAAGTTAGTACTGTGAAGTGACAATGTTGTATACAGTCGGTTGCCTTATGATTTAAAAATACTGTGTATGTGATATTTGAATAATAATGAAAATATTATATTTTTTTTGTATTTAAACCATTTAATATGAGTTGGATATTGTAGAGTTCCATTTCAAAACGTGTGGCAGTTGAAGTGTTTTGACAAACGTGATGCAGCTAAAAATAAAAGACAAGAGCATAAATTTAATATTAAACGGATACTTCATACTAAAATTATTAAAGTATTATATAAACACTTTTAACTAGTATAATTTCAAATAATACTTTTAATTGTAAGACTCAGACATCTAAGCAAGAGATTTTTGTTAGAAATGCAGCAGTTTATTACGAAGCTAAATTAGCCTGAAAATTTAAAAACTTTACATGTGTAAATAGCTTTTACGGCTCCGAGATTTCAGAAGCCATTAAGTATGGCATCCAAGACTTTATAAGGTTATTTAAAGGAAAAAGAGAGTTTGATAAAACGTTCTTCTATTCCTGACTTCATAAGAAAGAAACCATTGTGAGTGATCCGTACTTGAACATTAGGCACATGGCATTGTTCGGTAAGCATGACGAAATAGGAACAAGCAGCGTCTGCATTCTGCCAGAGTTAAGACTCCAAATGTGAGAAAGGAGAAAAGACCACAAATACGCTCTCACGCCGAACCTGCCAGCAGATTAAATCATCCTACACAATAGAGACAAACTAATGAAACTTGAATTCGATTCTTGTTAGACACGGACAAGAAGCTTAGGAGAGCCACTTTTCTCCTTCCGAGAGCCGTCAGCTTGTATTTGCCGAATAAATGGAACGCTTCTGCCTGCATCGTTTATAATCGTGCAATCTCTCCACGCTCTTTCAGAAAAAAAATCCCGACTCAGCTCCCTTCTTCAGAAACAAAAAATTGAGAACGCGTGTGCGTGTTGTTGAAGGAAACTCGCGTTTGCCTCTTGGAAAAAATAGAGCAACGGGAAGGGCAAAGGCGAAAAGCGAAACGCGGAGGACGAGGAGGCACAGGTCGCGCGCGGCAGCACGTTGCGACCGGGGGCGGATGCGAGCCGAAGCCCAAGCAGGAGATGCAGAGGCCCCAATTAAACCGCATTTATGCGAGTATCAATGCGCTCCCAGCGCACAAACCAACTTCCCTCCCTGCTTTTCTCCGGCGCGCCCTCGTCTTGCTCCACAGCCAATTACAAACCCTCGGGTGGCCCTGGGAGAAAAATCCTTCCGCGCTACTCAATTTGCCAGAAGATATTTCGCTCTTCGTGATGACGGGCGGACGGGCGAGCGGACAGTGAGAAAAATGTTTTATAAGTCGTAAAATTCGATGCCTTTTAAAAGGGCTTTGCGAAATTGGCGAAAACACTCATATAAGGTGATGGCGTTCCGTACTTGGTTTAGAGACAACAATTACTGAGCCCTAGAAATTATTATTGTAACCGTCACGTATCTACCTAACTATTTCGTAGTACGCCGAATTACAGAAGTAAATCTGTTATTTACTTGTTTTGTGACGTGTGATTACACCGTCACACAAACCTGGGAATACCTCAAATTATGGATAATTCCCTATCGGTGGTGGGTTCGTCTTTGCTAACTAATATTCATTTAACAAACAAACACAATTTCATAGTTTTAAAGAACAAGTAACATATATTCTTTCCAATATGATCCTTCGTACACTCACGTTCACATATTCTCCTACGTGATTACTTTTCCTTTTGATTACACAATGGTAGCTAACTCCCTACCTAAACTGCAGTTTTCTGTAGTTTAATAGTGACTCTGATCTACATTTACACGAAACAAACAGTAAATACATATGTACACTTCTCAAAACAAATTATCTCTTAATGAAACCCACAATTCACAATTTAAATAACCATCCTGTAAAAAAATACATACAAACAATATACCAAAATTCACTAATACCTTTTCAATCTTAAATAATACTACACTCAATATTTACACTTAATATTCAGCTTCTCCGTGACCTCGCAGTGCAAAATTCTGTTTACAAAGTCTCTTGACTGTTCATGAAATAACGTTTTACCAGAAACAATTTAACAGCTTTCATTCATGTTCAAAACCTTTTTTACATAGACAATTCCTCTTAAATGATTTCAAATAACATCAAGTCAATTATGTATGAATTTAGATAAAGAATTATACACAAGGACGACTTTTATCAATAAACATAAAAATTATTTAGATCTGATTTCTCTTACGACTGCAAAAATAAATTTACTGGTTATCAAGACTAATATTTAGTAAAACTTGTCCGATGAATGTCTGTTACTGAGGAAGCTCATATTACAACGTTTTAATTTGTGCAATCATAATTCTATCTTGAAAGTTTTCCAAGCTGCAATTTAGTAAATATTCTTTCTGCTTTCTGTGACTCACGACCGGCGAATTCTCCAAGCTGGTCCCGCGCTGAAGTAGACGGCTGTCGAGCGACGTTCACGCCCCAAGGTCGTCGTTGTCCTGCGACGGTTCGTGCGCTGCCTACCGCGATGGAATCAGGTATTTCCGTACGCCTTCTCCTCGTTGTACAGCCCAGTTAAACCACAGCTTACACGAAGGTGATGGTCGCGTAAGAATGCGAGTCCAAAACTCCAAATTATAACTTTGTTTTAGTGAAAGTTGAGCCAGTTGTTGAATAAACTATGCTTTTCGAATTATCAAAATTCTCAATAGAATTTTCGAAATGAAATCCATAAATAAAAATGAAATAGAATAAAAGTAGAAAAAGTAACTGCTCAAAACTAAAACTGAAAAAGCTGTAACAAAGAAACAGAAACACGTCCTATGTTACAAAAAATCTCTTCTATATTCCAGCAACGAGAATGTAGCAACGTGGTTTTATAAATTCATTTTAGTCCACTACCACTGTTATTCTTACATTCGTTGCATTACTTGTTTAATATTCCTATCGAATTTTACGTAATCTTGACATACACAGTGATTATCCATGAAAAATACTTAGACAATTACCTTTTAATAAAGCTTCTTTTCTGGTATTTTCCACGTGTCCCTCGTCGGTTGTGTGGTGGAATAGTACCCATCTAATTACTTCAGCGTCTCGATCCGGAAAGAAAGACAATCTCGTCCGAGTCAAGCCTCATGCCACATTCGCATTTCTACAAAAGTTCTGATTGGCTAGGGCGAAAGTACGTTCAGAAATTTGTTTCTAGGTAACGCCATCTCTTCGCTACTCTAGGAACTATTTGTAGGGCAAGATGTCGGGTATTGTCACTTCAATATTTCTTTTGTCATGAGTGTAGCCGATGACAAGCGGTTACATTATGATGACTGAATATGTGATTCTTTAAAGATTAATATCTCCCATGAGATTCTCGGCGAGAAAAAAGCATAAAATATGAATGCAGTATATGCAGTATATGCGGGTCGTGAATAACAAAAGAATCGGAGAGGTCGTTGGGAGAGGTCGTTGTTATTTCAAATGCCTTTGAATGCGCATCACGAAGAAAATTTCTTACTCCAAAACAGCTTAATACATAATCTAAGCTGCACAATAATATAATAGAAAATTATTAGGATACAACACTATTAATTTTAATTTGGCTGATCTCGACACATTCACCTCGTTTTATTCACAACTTCAGCTTCAATATTTTAACTTTCCAATAAGACCACTTCATGAACGTTTAAAAAAAATTAATATTCTTTTTAACTGAGTGATTGAATAAAATGATAGAAAACAACAATGAGATAAATAAAATTAAAAAATGAATTTATCTACAGACAGAAAATGGGAAACATTGATGACCTTTTTTGTATGTAGATGCAAAAAAAACAACAACAAAAAAACAATTGATTGGCTTGCATTGAAAATCTGACAGTATAAGCAATGAGGCTACGTTGTACTATACGCTTATTCTACTAATAAATAAATATAGTTTAACGGAAAGGGTTGACTGTCTTTAGGAAGAAGTGACTGTCTTTAATATTATAACAAGATACCATTTTTTTTATTCTTGAGACAAGATATTCATACATCACAAATTTCACATCTACTGCCGGTAACACGAACAGCGATCAAAAAGCGAAAGGCGAGAGATTTCATCATTGGCATGGTTCGCCGCGCCAAGGAGCCAGGAAACGTGTCAGAAAATTGGTTGGACAGGCCAGAAAATTGCCGGGGCGCACCTCCTTCACCACAACTACAACCTGAGAGGCTGCTCCATCACGCCACCGCTCCCACCCGCCGGCCCTTGTCAATGTTCCGATCCTCCATAATCATTCTCTTCGGCTGCCTCCTTTTCTCTCCTCGCCTCCGTCCATACCATTCCATAATTCCTCCCGCTCTCGACTCTCTCCTCCCGCCAATAACTTACCCCCACGAGCATTGCCTCCTCGTGTGAACGTATATACACACGCACGTGCACGCACGATTCGAAGAGGGGTAGTGCAATTTCCGGAACGAAACGTTCCATCAATTGGAGCAAGCAGAAACCCATATGTACCAACCAACATTTCCTCAAAGCATGCCCGTAACTTTTATAAACTAATCATACACGGAGAAAAAAGAGAAGTTGCGGTATACATGATCCATTATGCTGTAAAAAGGGAACGCATGATAATACAGGCCCAACCAGGTTCACTGTTCCTGCTTCGTGACGGAGGTCGTTACAACGAAAAGTTGCATCGTGAAGAGTATCTTGTTGCACTCCTCTGAAATAACCTTGTCAGAAGTGCACGGATACGAGCTGCCTAACCCAAGCAACCTTATCGGGGAAGCTGACTACTCGGCGTAAGCGAGCAACACTGGTTGGAGGATCCAGCCTACCGTCATGACATATCCGGACGATACAGATAGAAGGAGCCGGCCTTCCATATCGGCTTGCACAGGTTACTGGTTGAAGGGCCAGCCGCACGTGCCTTATTTAACCATTTCTTATTGGTGTTAAAAGTTACTGATCGTTGACGGGTAGAGGATGGGTTATGCGTATGGATGGGTCACGGCCCGAAAGTAAGTGAATTCACTTACTCACTCATTCACTTACTTTCGGGCCGTGACCCTGATCGGACTTGACTTGCAATGGACCTGTGTGCTTTAGCAACTCCATGTTGGAGTTGGTCTGTAGGCAGACACGAAGGTTGACCATTTTGTATATAAGTTCCGAGGAAGGAATACATATTCCGAAACGTTGGCAAACTAATGTATTTTTTATTAATTGGCCGATCCCGTGATCCATATCCCACAATTTATTAACGGTCGTGAATTCTACAATAATAAATACAATTTATATTTATTTATCTTATTTTAATTTCTGTAAAAAAAACAATAAAAATCAGATCAAATTAGTTAAATTACTTTAAAAACTCAACTTCAAATGCATAATTCTACTCAACGTTGGTTTACCTGCTGGGTTTGCAATTTGAATCAACTCATTGCTTAGAAACCTCTTTGCCCATTTAACAGTGTATAGGCTCATTATAGGCCTGCATTTGCAACTACTACACTTCCAACATGTTAAGGTCATGACTGAACTATTGTTATTATCTCCTGAATGCAACAATAAAAAAATTGTAGAGAAGAATAAGCGCTCAACAACAGCGAATAAATGGAGTGGAAAGTTGGGATAAATCATAAATTTAGTATTGTGTAAGGAGGGAGAAGACATAGCGTGTTAGATCCTAACAGTTTTCTCTGTTTGTTGTTTTACTACAAATTGAATCCTTCATAACACTTGCTTAATTTCCAAAGCAAGTAGACAAGTCTCTGTGCAAGAATTGCAAAATAATGCCAAATAATTAAGTCACAAAGAAAAATGCAGATACTCAGTATCACTGGTAACTGACATTGGGGAGGGGAAAACAATCAAGTGCAGACTCTTAGTCCACTTGCATGTAAAAAAATAAATAAAATGTTAAAAAACATGTATATAAAAAAATAAAAATGTGTTTTTCATTAAATTTTGTGAAATTACCTTTGACAATTCAAAAATTGGAAATGGCAGGATTACCTCCAGTGAAGTCATTTAAAATTGTTAAAGACATTACAATGTTTTTGAAATTAGCGTCTGGTCATGTGAGTCTGACTGCCAAGGAAAAATTGTATAAAGCAATAAATTAAAGTTCTGATTTGAAACTTCTTCAAAATGTTAAAAATAATTGTGATTAAAGAGCAGAAAATGCACAATTTGACCTCACCCTTTGGATCAGAATTCATCTTAGAAATATGCTCCAATTGTATCAGATGATGTAGAAGAACGTTCAAAATCATTCATTTTTGACAAGGGGATGAATTTGACTAAGTAAAATTTAGAAAAATTGTTTATTTTTCATTGTTACAAAAGGCAATGAAAAAAAATATCAAGCTAAAATTTGATTGTACATGTTTTGTCAAATTTCAACCGCATATGTGTGCAGGTTTTAGCATTTTAAAGTGAACAAAAATTCTGTCTAGTGATATTGAATTATTTTATTTCAAGAGAAAAGTATTTCGTTCATTTGGCTAGGGAATATAACAATTTTTCTGAAAATTATGAAGGTGAACACAATGACAACAATAATGACATTTCCTTGTCCATCAATCATTAACACAATCTGGGACATAGGCCAGAGGGATGGGGCAGGAAACTCTCCAAATATAACTATAGAGAAAGGTTAGTGCGAGTTGTGGACTATGTCGCAAGACTCCTAGAGGAGGCTGGCCGTCGAGCTTTCCTGACGCCCGCCGGCATGGGAACGCCGAGGGGAGGGGGCGAGCCTCCGGGTACTTAAGGCTGCATCAACTGCGCCCACGCGGGATATGTAGAAGGTCGAAAGGCCGAGTGATATCTCCAGTGCTATCCTAGCACGCGGTCTTCGAGGTGAAGACCGGTTTGGCGTCAGGCCATGTTGTAACGATAGTTGAGGAACTCTGCATCCGACAGCTTCGCACCACGCGTTGCTAGCCTGCTTTAAAGCAATGGTGCTGGACTGGGCCTAGGGACGGTCGCTGGGGTTTCGCGGCTAAGGGATTGCAAAGGTTGCTGGAGATTTTTATTTTGTAAATTATTGCGTAAATATAGTTATATATTTCTTTTAAAAACAGTCGTCCGTATTATTTATTTCCAGTACGTCACAATAACATGCATCGTCAAAAATGATACACACTAACAAAATAGAACCATTAATGTATTTATTCCTGTTTGTGCATGTTAAATATGAATGCAATCACAAAGGTTGATGATGCTTGCGAAATTAACAAAATGTGTATTGGCATCACCTTCAAATACATGACCATGATCTTGCTATAATAAGCAACAGGCATTTGGAATTCATGATATCCATTGTTATCTGCTATCAATAAACCAATTTCCATCACCTGTGCCAAAAACTACCTGAAAAATAAAATCAATACAATAGTATTTAAAAGTATAGTTAATGTGATAATTGTAAAAAAATAAAAAATAGAAAGTGTTTTACAACAATTTCTCATTTTATTTTGAAGAATGCACTATTATTTTGTTGAGTTATTTATAGAACTTGATCAGCTTTAGTCTCAATTTAAATAATAAAAATTCTGTGTAATTATAGCATGTGACTAAACGACAATTAATTCTACAGTTTATAATTGCCATTAATGACATTTCAAGACTATATTAAAATAATTTTAATTCATTGGCAGCACAGTAAATATTATTTTTTATATTTTAATACTAATTTGCAATGCCTAATTGAGATTAAAAACTAATCTTTTTAAAAAGGTTTTTTGACTATTAAAAATGCCCAAATGAATGTAATATAATGAGTTTGGAATCTGAGCCCTCTATAACCACTTTAACAACATTAAAATTTGAATTTAAAGGATTTAAACCTATGATATAAAAGAAATGATTGTTTTTCTTGTTCGACATAAGCTTTGGGAGGAATTTTACAATTAATTTACATTAACGTACCTATGATCAGGATTAGTGACCAAATGCATTATTGTACATAATGTCCATATAAACATTTCATTACCACATGCATTTCTATTATTACAACACATAATAGAACCTTAAAGCTACAATTCCATTCCACCTTTCTCTGAGGTCTCTCTCGGTTGACAATTCGTCCTTGCTCCCAAATTGGCGGTGAAAATGAAGGTATCATTTAATTATTTTTCCAACTGCATTCGAATATCCCGTTCACTCCCAATGAAATAAGACTTTCACTTCGAAGAGGTAATTTTGACAGGTTTGTCTAACGTCCATTAAAAGATATCCACCAATATCCACTAACTCCAGTTCACACTAATGCAGCACGATGAATTTCAATATGATAGATACGGATATTCCAGCTAACTGTCTTGTAAGTTCAGCGATTTGCTTCACCGGTAACGACGGATTACTATACAATAACGAATTGCAAACTTTCAGAACGATGCGCTTTTCACCACTTCCAAGAAATTTTGTGTTTATTGTAAGGTCAGCCTCTCTCTCTCAGACATTCTAAATCAAACTGAACAGCATGTCCTCGCAGACCGATTGGCGGCGTGGCGCAGCAAATCCACGAACCGTCCCATGCTTGACCCGCGCTTGACCCCACGTCGAACCGCAGTTTCTCACGTGCGTAGGCTTATCGCCCAGCAACATGCACGCAGCTCACAATGGTCTCCTTTTTCGTTGCAGAAGTTTTGATGCAAGGTTAATTTATAGAGCGATGACACATAAATTAGTTCTTGTGCAGAGAACTAACATTGGTATTTCTTATATCTGCATTTTTCTTAAGATGAAGGGATAATATTGCGTTGTGGCCAGGCTGCAGGTTACAGGCTTTGGCGAGTGCGCATCTTCCTATCCTCCCCCCCACACACACTTCCACAGAGCTCGCCAGGGACCTGGGGCTGGTAGCTGATAAATACATAACGTAATTACTCTGCCTTTCGACATTTATATTTACAACATGTGTAAGAAAGCAGACGAAAATAATATAATTATTAAAGTTTGTCTCAAACTTCATTCCCGTTTTGAGAAAGAATGACAGAGGTTTTCTTCGGTTGATAGTCATATTTATCGTATCATGCTTCTACTATGTAATTGAAATAATATGTGTGTGTGTGTGTGTGTATATATATATTATTATTATATATTGATTAATATATATATATATATATATTATATATATACATATGCCGAGGTCTCGAAAACGGAGCACATCAATATTCAAGAATAAGATGAGCTGTTTGAACGCGCGCCAACGCGCATGAATACAATCTGAAAATGAAAACTACGAACTATATCCGTAAGGAGCGTCTCGGTAGAGTATGCGACACCGAGAGTCGGAGAAAGAAAGCTTTCTTTTCTGAAGTAATAGCTGGAGAGTGAGGACCTACCGATCACGAGAAGGCGGCACCTCGTACTGCTACGGACTTCAGGACTGCATCTACCATAAAACTCTTCAAGACATTCGAGGAGGTAATTATCATATTACAAGGCATTAAAACAATTCATCAGGAAAAGGATGAAAGTATAAGTGACGCATTTAAAATCTTTGTAAGAGAGAGAGTGTGAATAGCATGAAACTAACGAGGCCATTCATTTCTTTTCTTTGCAGTTTTCTTATTTTATATTTATTCTTCTTATACGATAGACTCAGTGGTCGTATTGTAGATTCTTTTAAATATGGAATTAAAAGCTAGTTACATTCTATAAAAGAATACGAAAAGAATAACAACGGTACTGGAAAGGGCGACCGTGCGGTTCTGCAGAGGGCGGCTTTGCTCCGACCGAGCTGCAAGGACAAGGACACCGAGCGACTGGAAGAGTCGACGCCGTAGATTTCTTTCGCCGTGAAAAGACACAGTAAGGTCGTGCCAACTTGAACAATTTGTAGATATTAGAAGGAATAATTTGTTTCGGAAAGAAAGTATTAGTACAGGTTCTTTATACTGATATTCTGTGAAAAACAGAATCAATCTTTTTCTTTCAAGAAAACTTAGCTAATTGTAAAGTTGCAACTAGGAATTTACGACTGGAATGATTAGGCAAAGTTTTAAGTATTCTGTGAAATTGATTTAAATGAGAGAAAGGAAACAGTGTAGTTAATTATTGAGAGTGTAAGTTGTTTTCTTTTTTTCAGCAAGACAAAATTCTTGTATATGTAAAGTGTTTTATGTTCATTGACTGTAACAGCAATTTAATTAGAATATACTTAAGTAAGTGGAAAGTGATTCGACTTGAGTTTCTGTGTAAATGCATTCAATCCACAACGGCCCACATGACCCTGATCCCCGCTATTCTAATTGTATTTTTTATTTTGCGCCCACCTTGAAAACCCATTCTGAGCTAGCCGGCGGAGGGTGGGTCGCAATATATATTATTATTATATATTGATTAATATATATATATATATTATATATATATTAATCAATTATACGCAACTTGGTTAGGCTTGAACACGTCCGTTTATGAATAAAATTAAAATTATACACTTTGAAAAATATAGTAAACAATAAACCATTTGTTTATAGTTTAACAGATTTTAATGCTTTAAAAAATATAATTTCAATTCGTAATCAACCTGACAAGGTACCTGGCTGCTGTGACCAGAACTGCTCTGCAACTTGGTTGGCTTGAAGGCCGACCCGTTTAGAAGTAACATCACCCTCTCAGAAATCACAGGCCGGTTGGTCCAGCAAGGTTGACTTTTAACTTAGATGCTGCCGTTACCAGGAAAAGGAGTCAAGCGACAAGGTTTCCGTTTCGCGTAGGAAGGTTTTGTGTAACTACTGAAATTTTATTGTGATTTATGGGATCCTTTTTTCAGTACAGAATCCATTACAATATAGATTATTTGGTTAACAAAGATTGAGCGGGCACTTGGTCGGGTAAAGACCATGCGATCGGGCGCACCGAGAACACGGCAGTCGCTAACACCTTCCCTTTCTGGTTCCAAAACTCATATTTAAAGTCCTGCGCGCTCCGATGCGCACCGCCCGCCTGGGCGGAGCGCGACGCACAGTGGTGACCGAGTGAGTGAGAGAGAGAGAGAGAGAGAGAGAGAGAGAGAGAGAGAGAGAGAGAGAGGAAACTGCAGCGTCGACGCCTAATCTGTCCGAAACCCACCAAGCTGCGACGCTGGAGGGGCAGGGCGGGGCGTAGCGGTAGCTCCATTTCTCTCCCCTCCCCTCCCCGCTTGCCACGCGCCACGCTCGCCCCCGCATCCACCCCGGTACCCCGCCGCTACCCGCCACTCCGCCCGCGCCCCCATATCTGATGCTGTTGCTTGCTGAATAAACATAGCCTCATTACTGCCTCGCTGGACAGAAAAGAGCACCACAATAATTAACATGGAGATTGAGCTGTTCACTACCTGCTTCCGCCGCGACGCTCCTACCGGCCCAGCCCTGCGCTGTCCCACCCAGGCCCCCGCCCTCCAACCCCCGCTCTTGTACTCCCCGCGGGATCAGGAAAGGAGGGTTGGGTTGAGGCGGGCAAAGGAGAACACGATGAGGCGCGGGCTTCCAGAGGACGCTGCATTCCGCGACGGATGGGGCAGGTGCGACACGGGTGGACGAATTGGTATGTGAGCGAGGCCTGAATGTCTCGTATAGATGAGCAGAAGAAAGGGAAAGCAGACCGTAGCCATATAAACGAGAATCGGGGAAGAGAAGGAGGATAATGTGAAGCAAAAAAAGGAATGATAAAATAGAAGGTGATGGCAGTGTATACGTGCATTGTGTGGGAGACGCGATTTGTTGGAATGTTATTTTACATCAAATGAAAACAACACAAGAAACAACGAAAAAGATGAAAATGAGTCATTTTTTGAATGAGCAAGAATACGAAACGGTGAATGAGAGCAAAAACGAACAAAGAAAATTATAGGAGTGAGGTTAGGAAGAAGGAGGGGGATGCAAAGAAAACAATTACATTCATATTACTGAAAATAATTACAATAACGGGTAATAACATAAGCAGTGAAATAGTGAAGATTTAAGATATATATATATATATATATATATATATATATATATATATATATATATATATATATACAATACTGTATATACATATTTATTTACATTTATAATCACATATTTAATTCACATAATGAGAGCGTCTCGTAAGATGAGAAAAACTTTCTTTGCATTAAAGGTGTTGATGCCACTAAGGTACGATGTCACTCACTTTAACGAACATTTGCTCTTCAATTTGCGTAAAACGATTTATTGACGAGTGTGGGCTTTCACGATGATGAGTAAGTACCGAGATGGACAATGTGATCAAAATAATGCTGATGATGACGAAGGATATTTGTGAATTCGTTAAACGTCGTTTGCATTTACAACCCATCACGTTGGGCATCTTTGAAATTGGAAGCTTAATATTTTGAACTTATACATGAACTAAAATATTCTTCCTGTTCTGATAGGATATAATGTGCGCACACAAGTGCATACTACTCACACCCATTTGATACTAGTTATTTTGTGTAGAATCCCTTTGAGGTTCTACTAATATTGGAAGTAATACGAATGACATTTAATTGCTAAAAATCACAAGAATGAGAAAACCTGTTAGAGAAAATTAAGTAGAAAAAAGTATTTTTAAACTCTGTACTCTATATTCTTGAGTTGCTTGTTCTGCATTGTTAAAATAGAAGCAAAAACAAATGTATCCTGCTGTTTGTCAGGTAATAAATAGGTATATAAGCGTCTCTCAATTAACGTTTACTTCCTTTGAAAATTAAATGAATTTTGGGTCAAATGTTTGCATTTGCAACAACCCCAAAGAGTCAAAAACTAAACTTTTATTTCCAAACACCTAAATTCCTCTTAGTTTCATCCCCCAAAGGGCGATCGCCTCCCAGACAAATTACATCCGCCCCTCGCAGAAACCTATTTGTAATATGAGGCGCGCGTCGGGGCCAGGATTCACGCGTGAGCGGACGCGTAGCTAACGCACTCGGAGAAAATATTGAAGCGCTTTGGGGGAGCACGGCATGAGGGCGCCGGGCAGAGACGTGGACCGGCGAAGCAGACTTCGTACGCTCGCGCCTCGTCCGTCGTAAGGGGACGGAGCGAGACGAAACGGGAATGCGGTACGAGGAAGGCGGACGGGGACGCGCGCGGAGAGGCGGACGCAGCGGGACGGTGGAGACGCGGAGGAGCTCATTAGGGCACGTCATATCCGGCGACACTGTCTTCGTCACTTCCGGTGCCTCCCCAGGGCTCGTGTGACAAGTCTATTATGTAACATTTGCGGGGCTCCCCGCATCACTCATTCGCCCTGTGGCGGTGGCGGTGACGAAGGCGGTGGGAGTGAGGGCGGCGCGGGACGACTTGGTGACCCACGGGCGCTTCGCCTCCACCCTCGTATTTGCATGGTGCAGGGCGAAGCGGGCGCGCTTTCGTCAGCGGCCGCCCCGGGCCATCCGCCGCCGAGAGGCCTGCGAAAGTGAGCGTGGCGCTGGTGGGCGAAGGTAATTGCGGGGTAATTGCCAGGGCATCAGAATCATAGTGATGAAAATGAACTAATCGGTGGAGAAAAGGGTGTGTGTGAAAAAACACTTACAATGTACGTAAGTTACCGTATTCTAGAAATAGTGTTGAATTCGCACGAGTGCTATGACTTACCCGGGCGATGCACTAAAAGCGCTATGTTCTAGATTTTATTTGCTGATTGAATATGAATTTTAACACATCATTTCCCCTCAGAATTATTGGTAAATTATAAAATAGGTTATAATTAAGAGCTTGTAAACTATGTCGTATGTAATACAGATCATTTGCAGTAGCTATGATTGAAAGCGTCAACTAAGATTAAAAAAATTCTAAAATATTGTTCATCAATTAAAAGGAGTACATTTAAAATTATTTTCTACTAATTTGATTTGATTCTAATAATACGAGTTGATGATGCAGAATGATGGACAGCCTGAAATAAATTTTCAGAGATATGTGGCCGTATAAAACCGTGCGGAGATTATTTTCATAAATAATACATGTATATAATTGATGTTAAAAGATAAATAATTACTCCAAGCAGTAAATTTCTCAGAATGCGTCTCATTCTGGCAAACTGGTGCGTTCTACTCTAAGACAAACGGGTCCCCGCGGAAAGTGTTACCTCAACGCGTAAGTGTCGCGGGGAATCGACGGCGAAGTACTCGCAGTTCGCTAGCTTTTCCCCTCAAATTGCGGGAGCGGGTGAGCAGGGTTTGTTGAAGGCGCGTCCTAAGCAAATGGCAGAGTGCGGCGGGAGTGTGGGGGAGACTGAGGCCCTCCAGGAGACTGTTTGAGAGCGCTCGCACGTCCACTTGGAGGACGCCGCGGGGGCGCTGGAGGGGCCGCGAGTGGCGAGGCCCAAGCGGTGATGATGGCGGGCATGCTGAATGACGGGAAGTGATGTTGTAGCGGGAGTGGAATTATTATGACGGCTACTCGGAAGGAATGTTCCATTGGTAGCAGAGGTAGTTGGTAGACAGTGCGATAGGCAGATTGGGTAAAAAGAAAAAGGGATGAGAGTAGTGAAGGGCAGTGACTACTAAGAAGGCCGATTTAAGAAAAAATGAGATGAAGTGGCGGTAAAATTAGATCATCAAGGGCATGGGGGGATAATAGCAAAATTATGTCTGTTTCAGTGGTGGTCATCTTCAATAGGAAACTATTATCTTATGTATTATGTCAGCAACGAATATACACAATACTGTCGTGATTTGTAATTTTATGTATTGATGAACATTAGTTTTTGTAGAAAAAACTAATTTCCGTTTTGTAATTTTTTTGCTAGCAACAGAAGTAGGTAACATCCCAATTTTTTTCTTGTTTCTCACACCAGAAGTAATCAACATACAGACTGTAAATTAATTTATGACATACAGACTGTAAATTAATAGAATCGATTCAGAAGTAGGTAACATCCCAATTTTTTTCTTGTTTCTCACACCAGAAGTAATCAACATACAGACTGTAAATTAATTTATGACATACAGACTGTAAATTAATAGAATTGATTCCGCTGAGAGACTCTGGTTCTGAGAATGCAATTAGTAAATCCTGTAATTAAATGTCCCGAGCGGCCATTTGAGAGCGAGCGTGGGGAAGTGCAAGCAGCAGTGCTGAGAGTATTTTTTCTCGGGACGTCAAGTTAGCTCTGAATTTCTAAGGAATGACGTGGTTTTGTGGGTCGACCGCAACACTCCTGTCTCACAGCTTGGAACCAAATCGTCCTCTTGCATTTACATAGGTCTAGCAAAACTAATCAATTTTATGATTGCGGACGTACAAATTAATTTTTACTATTGTTTGTTACTGAACAATATTTCTATATGCAATTCGTACACTGACATATTCTTCTGTTTGTAACTTTAGTTTCGTGAGAAAATATCGGTTCTTTAGGTTTTGTAAAAGTTTTTACAGGATTTCTTACTACTATAAACGACTCAATCCATACTATTAAGCATACGATGTCGTAAGTTATCAGCAATACACATTACTGTGCTATAACTATTTTCCCTTCTCCATTCTATTCTCTCTATTACTTCAACGATCTCTTCTTCCATCACTCTCCCCACCATGCTCTGAACAATCATTATTTCCTCTACAATTCACTCGCTCCATTTTACACTAGTTTTACTTCGTCACAACATCCTCCTTTTGTAACATGTTCATCGTCACATTCTGCTGCGACAACACAACACGCTTCTGCACCATTAAGAATATTACTGATTCCATAAGTGATCGGTAGTCCTGGTGATGTAGTTCCCCTGGTTCTCGAAGATTAGAGTGGTCGATCGTCATTCTAGAATATTCACAAGTTCTTAACAGTTAATAACATAATAATAAAGCTTCGTAAAGTAAGTAAATTCTTAGAAAACCACCACACTCTTCTTGTTATTTATATTGTTCATAGGTTCCTTCATTATTAATTTTTTATAGCATCATTTTAGTTGTCGTTGTAATCACAAAAGTCATTTCTCTCTGACCACCTTGTCTTAATTCCCTCTTTCATGTTGGTCCTCCATCTTCGTTTTCATTTTCAATATATCCTTCGCACCTTTCATTTTTACTACAATCAACGCTACCTTGATTGCTGCCATCTTTACAAAATTTCCCTTCTGTCTCTACCTCACTGCACAACAATCTCCTCTTCCTTAGTCTTTCTCCACTCCAATTTCCGTCTTCACCATTATTTCAGGTCGCTTTCCAACTTTACTATCATCACCACTAGAATCATAACATTCGTTTTTCTCACCACACCTCTCTCCTTCCTTTTCAACCTTGCGTCAACAGACTTCGCTTAGCCCGTGCTTTCTTTCTCATCCCCGCCTTCCCTACATACGTTTTGCAGACTCTCCAGATTTCCTGCAACTACCACCGCCATCGCCGTTATTCTCCAAGCGCGTTGGCCGCCACGCAGCCACCAGCGCCTCTGGCTTTGGACGTGTTGAGGATGCGTGGGGAGGGAAACAAAGGGGCGCAGTCAGCGGAGTCAGCGGAGCGCAACGCGAGCGCACGGGGGCAGCCCGCTCGCGACGAGGTTATCTACTTTGCGCGCGCACGGAGCACTGGGCACGCGGTACCTCTGGAGGAGCTGTGTATTAACTGCGCAAGGGTTTGTTTGATGTGCTCGCGGAGTTTCCTCGAAGCAACTCGTATTAGCGGCCGCTCTGCGGGGACCGCCACGGTCAAACGCGACGCTGCCACCGTCCCCCCTGCCGCCGCGCACCTTGCGCACACAGAATGTCCGAAATCAAGACGGTGCGATGGCAGAGGGACTGCAAACTGCGACTCGGGTTTACGGAGGTACTTATTTACCTTCTAGAATGCGGTGAAATACCTGACTCCCGCGCAAGCGCAAATTTTGTAATTTCAAAGTCATACAAGAGCACTCGAAGAGGTCAGTGGATATTATGTTCGTCCAAATAGTTGAGCGAGTTAAGCAGGAGTTTGCAAGTGAAAGCTGACAAACTTCACTTCTATATAAAAGCTTAAATTTGAAGTATGTTCCTCAAGGAGTATGACACATCAAAAGACACAGACAGTATGAAACTTAACTTATTCCAAAATAGTAGTTCATCGCCAAATCAAATAATAAATGACTTTGAAATTAGTTAATTGCTGTATATCTCGAATAGAAATATAATGAGTAAAATCTCTCATTTGTACTTTCTCTAAAGAAAGATTATGCATCTGTGCCAGCTATAAACACAAAAAACATGGATGACATCAAGAAAACATTGGTCTACATCCCTGAAAACAAGACACAGTTTTGGTACTCAATCACATTATGGCTCGTAACAATGACATCTCATGAAGATTAAGATGACGATTACTGAGCATACAGACAATCCTATTTAACATTTTTTACTATTTATTATATATTTATTATATTATTTATTAACAATTTTACTATTAAGTAAAATGTCTTTCTAAAAGGTTTAACAAAGAATGTTTATTAAAATAAAATAATCTTTTTGTGAAATATTATTTTTTATGAAAAGTAATTTAACGCAAGAAATCATTTGGAAATACGTTTCCTGTAAAAAGGAATCATGTCCGTATCCTAAAATAAATCCCCTCTCCTTACCTTCGGGCATAAATGAGTTGTATCCATGGCATAAAATAAGTATACTTATAATTAGATAACAAAAAACGTAAACAGAAAAATGTATAAAACTGGTTTTATGAGTTTTTTGTGTCTCTTGTAAAATTGAGAAATGTGGACTGGTTGCCTATCTGCCGTTAACGATTCGTATATTCCCTAACGTCAAGTACAAAGAGTGACAATCGAATGTCAGCGAAATACCCGAAATGTGTTCCAGCCATACCGTGCCCTTTTCTCACCCCCTCAGGTTAATTGGGTTGATGCGTGTACCTCCTTCTGCTTGCCCGCGGTGGTAAGCACGCAACCGCAGCGCCCCCTGGCCCAGGCCTGGTGCGTGTGTCACGTGTCGGGAGGCGCCGGGCGGGCCAAGACGGATCGCGAGCGAGCACGTGCGCGCGTCAGGCGCCCGCCCTGTCCCGCGGCGCCGCGCCGCGCCGCCACTCCGATCAAGCCCGAATGATTGATATTCGACAGGGTGGGGCCGAGGTGAGCCAGCGCGGCGCGGAGAGGCTCCGGAGAAGGAGGAGGCGGCAGGAATTGAAGTGACGCGAGGTCCACCCACATCAACCTCTCCCTTCGTCTGCTAGAACTTTCATAAACACCTTGCTACCCGTCAGAATGTTCTACTTTCCTATTTGGTGCCGGATATTCTGCCTAATGTAGATTGCTCAATCGTTAATTATCTCATGTGACGCGATCCATTCTTCTGTTTTCTCAGTTATTCTTTCCTAATGTTATTCGAACGTATCGTTTGAACAAGTTTTGAAATTCTTTTTTAAGCGATTTCGAACAATCGCGTTGTGGGTACCAGCAAGTATAACTATATATTTCTTTAAAAACAATAATCAACAATATATTTGACAACAATATAACAATATATTCAACAATATATTTCTTTAAAATTCTTTCCGCGGAATGAATCTATTGGATGTAATGCATGATTATATTGTTTTGAAAGTAAATTTATTAAGTTTGCAAAAATATCTATTCTGATACATTTAGTAATGATAATTACCTTCAACCTATGAGTAGTGATGCGCGTCTTGGTCTTGCTTTCTTGGCCTTGGTCTTGGTTCTTGCAGAAAATGCACGACCAAGACCAAGAACCGTTAAAGCAATGCAAGGCCAAGACCAAGATTAAGCTTGCGAAAACAAGACCAAGACCAAGACCAAGACTATGCTTGCAAGAACAAGACCAAAAGCAAGACCAAAAGCAAGACCAAAAACAAGACGTTACCTATCACAGTTGTCGGAAATAATGTAAAATACTTTGTACGCTACATATAGACCAATTTGCAAAATATACAACAATAAATGTTTCTAAACTAATAATAAACTATTTCGAAAATAATTTTGTTCTATATTTAGATTTAGAACTTGGCAGGTCCGGGAACTTATTCTTACAGAGTTTTTCATGCGGTTCGAATACGAGAATAATTCAGTAAATCCCTTACACTTTTTCGAACGATTTATAGTCAACATATCTTCTCGGCATCATATTAAGAGTTACCCCCAATCTGATTACAATTACCCACATTGACCTAATGTTTTTTGAATAATAAAATGTATTATGGAATTCTGAAAAGTATACAAATATAACAATCAGTGTGAGTAAAAAAAATTTTTTTGTTAGTAAAACTGTGTGTTTATGTTTTTTTCAGAATACAAATGTACGTATAAACAATGGAAATTGCTTAAAAGAATAAATAAAATTATACAGTAAATGTATATCATTTATTAAAAAATCATAATAAATAAATCAGTCAATACCTATACTCATATACACAAACCATAAGTAATAAAAAGTATAAAATTTAATTTTTTTAATAAAATATATTTTTTTTATAAAAGTAAAAGTAAACATTGATAATTTTATTTTCAGTTATATTAAATAAACTGCAATTTTGTGGACTATTTCTGACTCGGTATATATTTAATTGAAAATGTTAACTACTTCTTTAATAAGTGATTATTATTATTATTATTTTTTGATAGTATAATAATAATTTGTTTGTTTTAATGTAATTTTATCATTCAAACCAAAAATAAGAATAAATTGTGCCATTAAACTAGGACCATCAGCAAAACTATTATGGATTATGCAAGACCTGCAAGACCAGACCAAGACTAAGCTTGCAAACCCAAGACCAAGACCAAGACTATGCTTGCAAGCACAAGACCAAGACCAAGACTGGCAACGCGTATGCAAGACCAATACCAATATTCAGTATGCAAGAACAAGACCACGACCAGCAGGGTCTTGGTCTCGAAATGCGCATCACTACCTATGAGTCTTTTTTAATAAAAGATGTCTTTACACTTTACAAACCATCTAGTTTTCCTGGCTCATGAATTCTATCTAATATTCTTTTTACCTAAAATATACTTCTCAAGCTCGAGGTACGTTCACACCCCAATCGTTCCGATCATGCATTTTACATATCCATCCCATCTTAATTCAGGTACTTTTTTCTAGTAACCGTTCTCTTTTTCCTCCTCGCAACCATTTAACTTAGATTTAGATTTATTACTAATTCTGCAAATAAGTTCCAGAACTTGGTGGCAGAATACACTAACTAAACATTACAGAACTTAACAACTATACAAAATTTTACAAATTTTACACACTTTACAAATTAACATAAACATTTCACCGTGCAAGCTTCCATGGCACTCCACTTCACTTCACTTCACTTCACTTCACTTCACTTCACTTCATTTCACTTCACCTCGCCTCGTCTCACCTCACCATACTGCCAATCACTTTTGCCAATCACGTTTTAATGTGATTTTGACTCACTCGTTTCCCTCAACTTCACATCACTGCACTACACGCCACTGCACATATAATAATAATAATAATAATAATAATAATAATGTATAATAATAATAGTTATAATATAAATATTACATATAATATAAGAAATAAAATATCTAGGAATTTAATTTATTTTTAAATTTGCTGACATCATGAGGAAAGGGATCAAAGATTGTCACATGCAAGCCGTTCCAGTCTCTAATAGTTCGATTCGCGAATGAATATTTCCCAACGTCCCTTTTCTGAATTCTTGTCTGAATTTTGTGCATGTGATCCGCTCTGCCGAAATATGTAGGTTTCCCTAATCGACTTTGAATTTCTTTCCACGGTCGAAAGCCTGTGTACTGTAACGTATTGTACGCTCCACTCAAAATGGCGGCGCCAAAGGGATTAGAGACGCAAGGGCCAGGCAGGATGTAAGAACAATGCAGTATTGGAAGAATTCCGAGAGCTAGGGAAAGGGATGCCCAAAATACGGGACAGCGCATTTTTGCCGCGTGCCGCGTGCAAAATTCTTAGAATCCAGGGAAAGGGATGCCCAAAATGCCTGGCAACGCGACTAGCGCGGGCCGTGAAAAACCCAGTGACGTTTCAGGTCACGTGGGTGAGGGCTATATAAGAAGGAACGGAGAGCGCGGGGGTGGGGTTTGTCGAGCTGAGTGGAACCCTCGTGCGAATGCACAAACTTGCGCCCAGGGTGGTGCGGAGCCGAGCGAGGCTCGTACGGCAACCCATGTGTTGGGACGCCGGGGTGGATATGTTCCACGGGTGACCTACGTCACGGGAGCCACGTGCTGTGTGCATAAGGTTCGCTGAGGAGTGGCGCGGGCCACGAGTCAGATTACATTTTTAAGGATCGCTCCTGCGATCAGGGGAGTAAACGTTTTCCAAGAGCTAAAAGTAACTTAAATATTTATTGTACATATTTTGAATAAACCTGTACATATTTATCATTGAAGCTCGTGTCTGTGTTATTGTGTATTCCCACGACGTCACAGTACGCTTTATACATAGCATAGAGACGCGATTTCATTCTCCTTGTTTCGAGTGACTCCCATTCTTGGTTCAACATTCCTGGTAGCAAATTTTGGTAGCAAAGCAAATTTTGAAGCTCTACGCTGGACCTTTTCTAGATTTCTTTGCTGCAAACGTCTGTATGGGTCCCAACATATCGCGCCATATTCTAATATGGGTCGCACTAATGCCAGTTCTTTGGCACTCACTGAACTCGTTTTGAGAATCCGCATAATAAAATGCAAAGATCTCCGCGCTTTCCCTACAACGAAATTTACTTGATTTTCCCATGTCAGTTTACTGTCTAGCTGAACTCCTAAATATTTGCAAGACGTGACTCGAGGTATAACATTATTATTCAATTTATACGCGGTTTCATTGTAACTTCGACCCCTACCAAACGTGATGGATTTGCTCTTTGAACTATTTATTTCCATGCCGTTTGTATCCGCCCAGATATGTAATTTGTCCAAGTCTCGCTGCAAAATATTCTCGTCCTCCTCCGAGTTCTATTCTATAAATTACGCAGTCATCTGCAAAGAGTCGTACATTAGAAACTAAACTTGTCGGTAAATCATTCACGAAGGCAAGGAACATGAGTGGGCCGATGACACTCCCTTGTGGAATTCCTGACGTGACGTTTCTCAAAGTTGATAAGTAATTTCCGATTCGGAAATTAGCACATACATTCCTTCCTTTTTACCTTCCGCCTACCCCATTTACTCCCAACCTCTTTCCGACCCAACCACCTAGGGCAATACCTCCTTGGACCGACGGCGAGTAGGTGAGTGGCGGAACGAGCGCGGGTGCTGTGTGACGAGGCGTGGCTTTTGCGAGATCCACCCGAACACGCCCACCCATCTTCGTCCCGTTCTCCTGGGCCTTCACCGTCCACACAGGGCGTCAGACGCTCTCGCCTCATGCCACTCAGCGGGTCAGCCACGGGGAAAACGCGATATAGGAATTACGTGCCTTTAAGCGAAAAATTGTAGTTCAGGCGAACGGTTGTTGTTCTTTTTCTGCCCCCTCCCTTTCCCTACCTGAGCTGAGCCTTCCCCTCCCCCAGGTTCCGGTGCCGGCGTTGCTCGCATCGGAGGGTGACGGGAAGGTGTTTCTCGTGATAACTGAACGCTCGCGGGTATGAATTGTATCTGGGAGTTTGCTCACGGCTCCCCGAGGACGGTCCATAACTCAACGTGACGTGCGGAACAGACGTTGACAGCGTTCATCCATCCGTTGCCAAGTGCCGGCAGGGAATGCACGCAGAATTCACTCGGCTTTATTTTATTTATTTTTCTATATTTCCCTGCGTCTCCGCAAGAGCTCGAATTGTTCTTTGATCGTGGCTAATAAATTCCGTTATCCTACTTAATCGACAGTCACATCATCAATGCTTACAGTGAAAGAAAATAATGATAAATAGCGTGGAATTTCAATATGCATTCTAGATGTAAAATATAAAATAATAAAATGAAAAGTATATAATCGTCACTGAAACTGTATGCAATTCGAATCCTAATGTTACTCGATTACATGCAAAAACGAAATTTTTTGTGATAACTATATTAAGATATAAAAGGTATGTATTACAATGCAAACAAGAACGATCAATTGTTTTCAGTATTTGAAATAAAATGCAGAAATTAACATTTTTGAAAGAATAGCAGTATTAAATCAGTACGAAAGGAAGTAAAGACAATGTACAAACATGACGTAAAAATATGAGCCCACGATATTTCTTATCATGTTTTGGAAATAAAAATAATGTCGAAGTAAAGCAACACCATAAGAGTTTCCGCTTTTAAATAAACTCTAATTGTTTTCGTAGGTCCTCACCACTTTCACAAATTGCATTCACTACTTTGCCAGATTACACGTACCCATGACCACGTGAAAATATAAAATCATTTCCCTGTACGTTTCAGTGAAGCCGGATGGGAGTACATCCGGGATGCTCACTGGCTTCCCGACATGCAGAGGGTTGCACCAGAAGCGCGTCCCGCCGCCGCGCCGTGGTCGTCACCGCCGCCGTCCACTCCGGGCCCGCGAGCGGGCGCGCGCGCGGCGGCGGCGGCGGGAGCGTCCGCGCGTCATGCATGTTTTATGTCAATTAGAAGCAAACATAATTGAATGCTGCAGCGCGAGCAAACAGGGGTCGCTGTGCCATTAGCCGGTGCGCCCTCCCCGGCGCGCTCCTCGCCCGGCCTGCCGAGGCCGATGAACTGGATAAAGCTTTTAAAATTACGTGCGCGCTACGCGGAGGTGAACTGAAACACACGTTCCGCAATTTCGCTCTCTCGTGCCACGCCGCGCCGCCAGGCTGGCAGACTCCAGCACACGTCGTGTCTCGGCGGCACTGTGGTGTGATGCCCGTGGGTGGGCTTCCATATGCTATCGTACGGAGTGTTATCGTGGCGATTCTAGTGAGCATGTTTGGTTTATAATTGAAGCCAGAATTTTCGCTCTTTGCTGGTCTAGTGTCGTGAGTTCCCTTATTGTACTCCGTTATGTACTTCGTTTACCTTATGTTACTTTATTTTCTCTGTTTGGATTGCTTCATTGTCATTCGATTCTTTATGTCCAATTTACACACCGAAATTTCTTTAAAGAAAAGTCCTTGTGTTCGTATTTTCTGAAACCGTCTACTCAAACATTTATATAGTGTCAAAACGCACGAAAGAAGGTTATACTAACAAAAAGTAATAGCTCGAGATTATTTCAAGAAAAATATTGTGAAGAATCTGTTTAAAGTAACGAAGAAGAATAGAATGCAAAACATTCAGAAAATACTTGAACAGTTCAGAAAGAGAGAAAATTATTATTCTGAAGAAGAAACAAACAAAAAGAGTATTAAAACTCTGTTGTATTCAAGTTTTTATTTTTACATAAAATGCACAGGACACAACTAAAACAATGTCATTTTTTAGAGGTTTGCAGCAGCAAAAATGCTGGTTTCCGAAAAAGTAGCTTGCAAACTGCTCAAGAACAATAAATAGAATATTCTTGTATATCATTAGAATATAACACATTTTTGACAGAAAAAGCCTTCACGAAAACTTTAATATCACAGAACATTGTATATACAGTACAGTCCTTTACATACCAATGGTATTAAATAAGTTGTGGTTGAAATAAGGTGTTCAGAAACGCAAAAGGTAACTAGGGAATATTTAATTGCGGACGGCCTCCTCCTTGGAGCTTGGTTTTCGCATGAGGTCAGCTGTGACATAAGCCGTGATATGCTAAGTATGAGAATTCAGTAGGTACGCCCAGATTGCGAATAGGGGGGAATAACACAATCAACAATTTGCATTTTATATTGGAAAATTAAACTGCTTCACTTCTCACACGGTCAACGGTTACATTGTTTTCTTTCAATTTCTGTGCGCATTAGAAATACGTAATGTAGATTCTTGATCTCGATTTCAGTTATTTTCTTTACACTGCTTCCGACGGAGTAGGGATTGAATCCCCATGACTTGAAGTATGTTTCTTTCATCTACTTCCTTGCATTGACCTGTAAGAACCACAGAGCTTAGCAACACAGAGAATTAATTACTGAAACCGTATCTATTTTGTTCCTTCACTTTCATTCTGAACATTTCAGGAAATATTTCCCTATTTCTTAGAATTCCTGGAAATTTTCGTCCCCTCATTTCCATGCAGTTCATCGCTGATTGTCCACTCCTATTTTTCCCTGTCCTCTCCTCCCCCCCCCCACACCCACGTCTCCCGTCCGCGCCAGCCACTATCCCTCCTCGCCGCCGTGCCCCGCCGCCCCGCGCGCGCGGTCGCGCCCCCTGTCGCGCAATTAAGGCCCATCCGCGAGAATGCTGAGTGTGCAGCGGCGCGCGCGTTATGAAGTTTCTGCGCAGACGAGTTTTGCAAGTTGCTTGCTTTTTTTTGCGTGGACGGCCGCTTCCGAGCTGTTTTCCTCGTTTATGAACTCTTCAAGATCGCTTTTTTTCTTTTCTTTACCGTTTAGTGTTATTGCCGTTGCTTAGTGCTCTTTTAGGCTGCTAATTTTAAATGTTTATCTTCATAGGAATATTTGTAGAATTTTGTTTTCGTTGTGTTCTTAACACAGCATCTACAGAAATCACTAGGCAAGCTCCGCGACATTTATTGTACATTTTATTAGTTTCTCAGGGTCAACTACTAGGGTCAGCCAATCAATTAGAATCAATGACAAGGAACAAGATTTAAAAATGTATATTCTCAAGAAACACGGCTCTTTCCTTCGCACAGGTACTACTTTAGACATTCTAAACGCATCGTAAAATTTCTGCAATTAAACAAGAACATAAATTACCAACATATAATTATTATACGGCATATTTCAAGTTTCATAATCTAAACAACGATAATAAAGTAGTGTTTGCTGGTGAAAACACCCATCAAAGTACGTTGATGTAAAATTACGTCGTCTCGCAGCTATCACGGAATGAAATGAAATGTAGTAGTAAATATGTCTTAAACCACTCCATAAATACCACGCGATAATGTCGACGCTACGGCCGCTAGGGGCGGTGCCTCCGATATGGAAATGAGGGCGGCCCTCACCCTGGGCTTGTGGTGACGATGGCATCAAGGCTGGAGTGGGAGGAGGAAGAAAGCGGGTAGAAGATGGCCAGTGGAAAGACGAGGCAAAGATAAAATAGAAAGCGGGTAAGTGGTGACAATGGGTGTTGATGGCAGCAGTGGTGGAGGGGCGAGAAAGTGTTGACTCAGAAGAAATTCTAACTCAAGGGAGAGATGATAAGAGTGTACTGAAGGAGAGAAAGAGGTGACGAATGTGTAATGTATTGTGAAAGTTATAGAGCTAGAGAGTGATGCTGTGATGGTGAGAAGAAGAATAAATGATAATATACACACAATTACATACTTTGGGATAAAACGAGATCAAAGAAAATAAACTACTAGAAACGAGACATAATTGTCGGAAGAGCGTGCATAAATATGAAAATAAAATAAAACGAGGTCATGACTAAATATTTATTCTAGTAGCAAATAACCAATTATAAAAGATAACAATGGAAAAACTTAATACCAGAGAGAAATAGAAACTTTGAAATTGAAAGATATATTAACTAACTCTTTTAAAACAACGTTTTCTAAATATGTTTAGGGAAGCGTTTCTTTCTAAAACATCGCGGAATTAACAGAGAATGACACAAGTTGTTTGAACATCTGAGAGTGAGGGATCGATGAGAGGCAAATTATAATTAGCGACGGACGTAGGGGGTAGGCCGCATGGCGGCCGAGGCTGGAGGGCAGGCGAGGGAGACGGATGCGTTAGCTAATATTACGGCGCGCATAATCATCGCGGGAACTGCCGAGGGTGCGTACGTCAGACTGCGGATAGCATCGCGCGTGTGGGGCGAACGGGGCTGCGAGTGCGTAATTTCTGCCTGCCGGAGGAGGGGGAGGGGGCGACGTCGCCGAGGGGACGTTACGTACGCGGGGAGGCTCTGTACGGACCTACGCACAGTTTCGTTGCGATAGACGAAGAGGAACGGTTACGATTTCGTGATGTCCAGTGATCTTGATGTACGTTCATTACGCCAAGGCAACGTTATATTATGATGGTGGAGGGTCATGGATTTTGCGTGTGATAAGGGTTTAGGACGCTTTTCCGGGGAACAGAGTAGTACCGCCAACCACATTACCTTGTAAATATTTCCAAAACAAATAAACTCTCTAGATCTAAAATGAAGTCATTTCAAGAGTAAGAGTTATTATACATTATTTATGCACGAAAAAGTACAATTAATCACATAAATTTCTCTTTATTGTGACGTGCATCTAATGAACATTTGATCGCATTGTAGAGAGATTGATTGAATTCAATGTGTTTCAATTAAATTAATTCTGCGACATGTTTGCTGCGAGTTAATACATTTTACGCATCAGATTCAATAATTAAAGTGATGATGATAATGAATATCTCAAAACTCAAAGATCATTTTGGCTGGAATGCCTGTGTGATCGGTTTGAATGTGACTTTAAATCTGTGTGCGAAGTTCTTAAAGAATATACGTAATAATTTCAGTTACGTTATAAAAGCTCAGAAATATATCAAAGACCCTGTTATATTGTAGTTGATATTTCTATTCACCGTACACACTCACCAAGTCGTGGAGGGGCTGCGTCCATGTACTCCTGACTATTCACCTCCCACAGCCAGCTGGGCCACCTCTCGCTGCAGGCCCCGGCACGGCCGCGGCCGCCGTCGGCGTGTTGGCGGTGTGTTGCAGGGGGCTCTGCGGTCCGCGCGGGTCGCCGCCACCCCGTTCGCCCCGCACCGCTTCGCCGCCCTTCCGCGCTCGCCCCCCCTGATCGACGGAACGCCCTAACGGATAATCAATATCGCCCTTGGGCCCCGATAAAGGCATAACAAGGTAAACGTCACGCGTTTTGACGAATGTTTCTCAGCCTCCTCGTCGAAAACTCGTGCCCCGCCGCCGCCGCGTGGCCTTGCTGTTTCCAGAGGGCGCGGCGCCCACGACCGCGGCGGCAGCTGTGGACGGTGAGCGCGGGAAAGAAACGCGCGCGCGCCCCCGACATGAAATGAAATAAAAATAGAGAAGAAAGTGGGACGCGAGACGGAATAGATGTTTCTCTCTTTCGAAGCACTGTGGGACAAAGTACATAAAAATATTTTGAAGTTGGGGTGAAAGGACAGCACGTATTTTCTCACATTATTTGTAACTTTTGCATTTTTCGAAAAGTCAGAGAGTTGCACGAAAATATGACATACGATGTTTTTTAAGCGTCCATTGCTCTATTAAAAAAAAGATATCCAAAAAGTTTGAGCCAATTTTCAGAAATTGTTTAAAATGTTATTTTGATTGAAATTTTGACCTTTTAGAAAATATATAATATTTCTTATTTAATGGAAATGCTTCTTTTGTAAGCGGACTGGTATGCTAGAGTTATGTGACCCTTGCATTACTACATACTTAATAATACAGAGTTTTAAAATGTTTTCCAAGTTTACTAGTTATTCGCCAACTGCGTGTCGCGAAAGTAGTAGATATCATCCCGAATCCAACCCACCTTCTGAGCGGTCACGCTTCTATTAGAGTTGTGTAACGTTGCACCGCCGTGCAACAATTTGCGTGGCGAGATTTTGTGAGGTGGCTCGTAAATCTATTTCCTCCAAGGGTGACCCTAGCCTTTGGAAAGAGGTCCTGAACAGGTGCTTGCGCTAACAACTAAAGCGCTAATAACATTGGCTGATTCGCTTTAGCTCTTTTTCTCCCAAAAGGTTCCCGCATAACAGATGTTATGATAATATCTTCCGTTGTGGGATCAAGGCAATGTTTTCTGCAGATATTTTATAGAAACAATTGTATGGTTTTCCAGATTTCACAATGTACTTCTTTGTCTCTAAAATAGAAGCAATGCCACTCGAGAGCTGAGGATATTTCCAATTTCGTTCACGCTGCCAAAAGTTGAATTATTTACACAATCCACCAAAATAAATTGTAGATAGAAACAGTGCATTAAATATGAGATAAACATTAAAAACTCAGAAATTCGTTTAAAGCAACAAGGAAGGGAAATTAAACATATATTTCCTTAAAAAATCTTCATTGGCGAATACATATCTGCATTTATTTTAATATAGAATATAATAAAGATCCATATGAAATGATTTGCATCGATAAGATGTTGTAACGCTACTAATTCATTAAACGAATGTAATTTTGCGGAACATTTGAAAGCAGCGTTAGGCCTCAAAAGCCATTACCAAAACCCCAAACTTTCCGCACCCGTTCCCCAGACGTCAAAAGTTAGGAGCGTGGTGCCGGGTGTAGGCATGGCGAAGGACATAACTACGGCCGCCAGCGCCGCCGCCCAGGCCCCCGCCCCCGCCGCGGGCGTGCGGCCGTGCTCCCGTCGGCCGCAGGCGCGCCTCTCCGCCGACGGCGCCGCCGCCGCCACCCCCTCGGCCGCACGTGATAAATGATGGTAATGATGATGAGTGACCCGGGGCATATCCGCGGGCGGGGTGCCGCCGTTTCACCACTGCCGCCGCCCACATCGCCTCTACCATCGCCCAAGCCGGCAGCGCTTCTGCCGTCACCGCCGCAAAGCGTGGCGCAGGGGCGGCGCCTGGGCTGCGCGGGGGCGGCGCGGGGGCGGCGCGGGGGCGGCGCAGAGTGGCACTGGCGTGGCTGGGGCAGCGCGGAGACCGGAGGTCGGCGTGGTGGCAGCACAGGGGCAATGAGGAGAGTGTGTGGGTGTGGCGCGAGAGCTCAGCTGCCCCGCAGTGCGCACCGCAAATCCTTCATCGCAACGTGCCCCAGCGCGTCAGCGGAAGAAATTTCGGGTAGACGCATAGAAAGCGCTGTCCGTGTGGAAGGAAGTTGCGATATGATGTACTTCAAGCACTTTATTAACGGTCTTTACAGCATTTAATATTATCTATCACTTCACATTTTACAGGAGAAGCTCATTGGTCATTTCAATGCGTGAATGTTATGAATTACTGTGCTTATTTAAGTTGAAATCTCTTTTTGTGCTAAATATTCAAAACGAAATTCCTCTTTATTATTTTTCTGTTGATATTAAGATGTTGAAAGATGTTGCTTTCGTATACAAAATTGTCAATTGACTATATTCGTCCGTTATATTTCTAAGAAACTCTTTTAAAAAATATTTTGGGCAGTCCATGCATTTTGCAATCAATTGTAAAGTATTGATATTAAGTAGAGAGAACGAAAACAAGAGACTGATGTAAATGGAAATATAGTGTAATATGACAAACATTCAACACCGTGTCATTTAAAGAATGTGCACTAAACGTTAGCTTTTTGCATTAATTGCACTTGTGTTGCTTCTTTTCTTCTCTCCTTTTGAAACCGCCTATGGATTGCATACGTTGAGAGACGATTCATTGTTGCTAAGCACGTTCAAATCCAGACGTCGCAATATTTTTGTTTCTCTCTTTACGGCCTCTCTCATGAACGCTTCCCACTCCGATTCTCCGAAACACCCGCCCGACAAACGAAATACATGAACTCCAGAACGAAACAACTGCCCGATCACCTTATCACGAACCGTTCAATGAAAAAGAGTCGTAAAGCGTTTACCTTACGCAGCAGCGAGTCCTGCGATCGCTCCCGATAAAGCTGAACGCGGGAGCAGCGGCGGGGGCGAGGGTGGGGGCGGACAGGCATACAAGTGCGCTCGTGGCGTGGAACAGCCGTTGCACGACAGGACGCCTGGCTCGGCGTGATTTGGCTGGGCTCGACTCGCCAGAGCGGGGAGACTGCCATAGTGCGAGCATAGAGTGCGACCCGCTAACGACTGCTAGAACATTCTGTGCTGTTCGGAAGGCCGGCGGAGGCGGCGGCGGCGGCGGCGACCGGCGGGCGTGCGAGAGCGGCAGGCGACCCGTATGGTCCAGAGGGCGTGAGCGGGCTCGTGGGTGGAAGCGGAGGCGGAGGTAGAAGCGGGGAGTCGGAGAGGAAGCGGCGGAGGGAAAAGTACAATGCTGTAACAAGGGCCAACAGGCGAGGAGCGCGCGTCGATGCGAACGGTTTCGACCCGGTTGCGTTCGAGGTCTAGTTTTGAACTCGGACACAAAAGCGACACCCGAGAGATGGAGGTTGAGTTCTGGGAAGCACGTGCATTGGCGGAGAGATAAGCAACAACGGAACAAGGGTGAATCGTATGGGTGGTGCTAGAAATGCGGGGAATTATTTGTGGTGGAGAATAATAGAGAACAATGAAATTGTGAAAGTAGAAAATTTGTTAGTAACGGAGTAATGTGAAAAAGAGTAATGTTTATATAAATAGATTATGAATTGTAAAATAAAAGTGATCTTGAAATGTCATATTTTGTCAACATGTCATCAACATGACAAGCCATGTTGATGGAGGAGACTAAAGAATATAGAACTAGAAAGGGATCGGAAACGATTGCGCAGATATCTCGGATCGATGCAATAAATATTTTGACTTAAGGATGCAGTTACCGGACGATCACATTTGACTGCAGTTCACAGATGTGTTGTTAGGGATTTAGTTTATAAGTGGAAAGAGTAAATTATGACGTTCAAAAAACATCAGGATGGCAGGTATATTGTTAGGATGAGATGGTTAAAGTTGGTTCAAAGCGAAGAAAGCATGTGAAGAAATAGGACAGAATAGTGCAGCATGCAGTAGAAACATGATGCAAACGAATTGGACAATTTTTCATGTTAATTGATCTATACATTTTTCAAGAATCCAAATTTTTCATGAAAGAAGCGAAGAATGCATGATACGTGATAGACCATTGCGGCGACCAGTGCGATCTTTCTCGGAATAACGGATGAACCTAGAAAATGCATGACGGATACAACAACTATGTATACGTGTTTAAGGGATCACGAGGAGACGGCGAACGCCACTAAAAATAGTTTGTGAAGATAAGGCAAGATACGCAGAAACTGGGAAGCGCATCTTTTTGGGGAGTGGCCTAATTGGGATACGAAAACACTGGAAAAATTATAGTGTATCGTAAAATGACAAAGATGAACACGAGATACAGTGAATCAACATTGGTAAATGAACACTGGTGGCAGTCAAAATGAGACAGGAATAATGCAAACAGGAAATTTAGAGAGCACACTAAGAGAATGAAGAGAGGTGCGCAACGTCAGAACAAGACCAAGGGAGGGAAGGGAGAGGGGAGGGGGAGGGGAAAGGGAGGGGGAGGGGAGGGGATGGAAAGGGGAGGGGAGGAGGGAGGGAGGGAGGAGGGCAGGGCAGGAAGGCAGGAAGCAGGGAAGGGCAGGGGAGGGGAGGGCAGGGCAGGGCAGGCAGGGCAGAGGCAGGGCAGGGCAGGGCAGGGCAGGCAGGGCAGGGGCAGGGCAGGGCAGGGCAGGGCAGAGGGCAGGGCAGGGCAGGCAGGGCAGGCAGGGCAGGGCAGGGGCAGGGCAGGCAGGCAGGGCAGGGCAGGCAGGGCAGGGCAGGCAGGGCAGGGCAGGCAGGGCAGGGCAGGCAGGGCAGGCAGGGCAGGCAGGCAGGGCAGGGCAGGGCAGGGCAGGCAGGCAGGGCAGGGCAGGCAGGCAGGGCAGGCAGGCAGGGCAGGGCAGGGCAGGCAGGCAGGGCAGGCAGGGCAGGGCAGGGCAGGCAGGGCAGGCAGGCAGGCAGGGCAGGGCAGGGCAGGGCAGGCAGGGCAGGGCAGGCAGGCAGGGCAGGGCAGGGCAGGGCAGGGGCAGGCAGGGCAGGGCAGGGCAGGGCAGGGCAGGCAGGCAGGGCAGGGCAGGGCAGGCAGGGCAGGGCAGGGCAGGCAGGGCAGGCAGGGCAGGGCAGGGCAGGGCAGGGCAGGGCAGGGCAGGCAGGGCAGGGCAGGGCAGGCAGCAGGAGGCAGGGCAGGCAGGGCAGGGCAGGGGCAGGGCAGGGCAGGCAGGGCAGGGCAGGGCAGAGGCAGGGCAGGGCAGGGCAGGGCAGGGCAGCAGGCAGGGCAGGAGCAGGGCAGAGGCAGGGCAGGGCAGGCAGGGCAGGGCAGGCAGGGCAGGGCAGGGCAGGGCAGGGCAGGGCAGGCAGGCAGGCAGGGCAGGGCAGGGCAGGGCAGGGCAGGCAGGGCAGGGCAGGGCAGGGCAGGGCAGGGCAGGGCAGGGCAGAGGCAGGCAGGGCAGGCAGGCAGGGCAGGGCAGGGCAGGGAGGCAGGCAGGGCAGGCAGGGCAGGGCAGGCAGGGGCAGGCAGGCAGGGCAGGGCAGGGGCAGGGCAGGCAAATAGGGAAGAAGGCAAGGCGCTGGGGTGAACGGATTACAGGGCAGAGCGGGGCGTGCTGTGCTTGCAAAGTGCGTTGCGGATGCGGTCGGAGGGCGGAGAGGAGATGCTGGTCGGAGCGAGGGCGCCGCGAAGAACGAACGGTGCGCGCAGACAGGGACCGGGGCGAGGGACAGGGTACGCGGCGAGGGCAGTCGGACGGACGCCCTGGTTGGAGCTTCCCTTGGTCGCCGGGAAAACAAAACTTTAAGCGCTAGCGGGCTTACATCCGGCCGGGAGAGTCGCAGTTACAGACGATGCAGCGAAGTCAGAAGGGGTGAGGGGAGGAGCGGAAAGAGGCAGGGGTTTGGGAATGTGCGGGGAGCAGGTCACGCCGAGGCGACCCTGACACCCACCGATCGTTGGGGTAAGTTATACTTGTCTCTCCCACGCTAGTTTCATTCTCGCGATTAATCCCATGTTTTTCCAAACAGCAGAATGTGGCACTTTAACGTGATTTTATTCCAGGTTTATTTATTAGATAGAATTTAGAATAATTGGTAAATTTCTTAATAGTACGAATTTCCAAGAAATAACATGCATATTTCCAAATTAATAAATAATTTTGATATCCTACAGAAAGTTTTCATGCATAAAAAAAATATATATATATATATATATATATATATATATATATATTATATAATATACATACATATTCAGTTTACATATTAACTGTGCAAATGTTTGATGGACTTAATCTATCTTATACTAACATTAACTTATACTAACTTAAAATTATACACATTACAATTTATTTTAAAAATAGCGAGAGAAGAAGCAGGAAGCGCCTCAGATTGGTATTATTCCAGGTTTGCCAACATTTTATAGAATGAATGAAGTGGGTATCTTTTATTAATTCTTGTTGGCTACTTGGGGGTTTTGCCCAGTTTACAGAAGTATGATGCTTGTATTTGGGGAAGGTTTGTATAAAAGCTGTGGGCGAGGTGGGCTATTTGATTTTTTTATTGTGTTTATTATTCAAGTCATTATGCAGTTGGTTGTTACTGATGAACCAAGGTGTATTTTGATTAATCTTAGGGTTTTATTTTGGATCACTTGTATTTTGTTTAGGTTTTTATTGACAGCATTGGTCCAAATGGGGCAAGCATTAAGTAGAGTTGGCCGGATTATTGATTTGTAGAGTAATAGTGCATTAGATGTGGAGAGGTGACTGTGTTGATTGAGTAAGGGTCGTAGTTGAATTTGTTTGGTTTTGGCTTGCTGAGTTTTTACCTTTATATATTGCTTACAATTGTTCCAGTATCGAAGTTTAAGCCCATGTATTTTATTGTTTTGTTTGTTGGTGTCCAATTGATGGTGTCGTTATTTATGGAAAGTGGATGACGGTGAGTGAATGGATTTAATGTGAATATTTTTGCTACAGATTTTGATGGGTTTAACTTTATTTTCCAGATATTAGCCCAATTTGCAAGTAAATTTAAATGATTTTGAAGCTGTGTTTGAAGAGTTGTTAAAGAGTTCCCTGAGATATAGAGTGCAGTGTCATCAGCAAATTGAGCAGTGTTTATTTGTGCTGAAATAGGAATATCTGCGGTGTATATATTAAACAAGGGGGAAAGCGGTGAACCTTGGGGTACCCCAGCAGCAATTTTTCTTCGATTAGAACAGTGGCCATCGACTGACACTGAAAAAGTTCTATTTGTGATATAGCTACGGCATAATGGATATTTGGGTGTACGTATTGAAATTAATTTAAAATAGAGAGCTGGATGCCACATTCTGTCGAATGCTTGCGAGATGTCTACAAATGCAGCTATGGTATGTTGTCCCTTTTGGAATGCAGTGTGAATGTGTTTCGTAAGCCTAAGTAGTTGGTGGGTGGTAGAGTATTGTGATTTGAAGCCGAACTGATTGCTGAGGTATACTGTTTGTTTTCTTGATATATTTGTTCAATCTGATGAGTATTAATTTCTCTAAGATTTGTTTCATTATAGGTAACAGGCTGATATGTATGATCTGTAATTTTCTGCTTTTGAGTGTTTCTTGTTTGGTTTAGCTATTGGGTGAATGACCGAGTGATTCTATATTTGAGGAAAATACCCTGCTCTCAAAATAGAATTGTAAATATTATTTAAAAGGCTATGGCGTTCTCCGGTAGATTTTTTAAAATTTTTGTATTGATCCGATCGAGGCCTCGTGCTTTTTTATTTGGCATATCCTTTATTATTGTTCTTTTATAATTAGAGGATATGAATTGAATTGGGAACATTATTTAGGGGAGCATTGAATATTTTCAGAATTTCATCGTGTTTGGGATCTTTAGGGAAATTGCTGGGAGTAAGTGTGTCAACAAAGTGGGAGGCTAGTACTTCAGCCTTTTCTCTTAGGGAGTATTTTTTACCGTCACTAGTTGCTAATGGGGCTAATGCTAACTTGTTTTTTTTAAAGAGTTTCTTGGTAAATTCCCATAGTGAGTTGTTTTTGGTACTTAAGTTATTGATGTAGAAATGTAGTGTTCTTGTTTATATTTATTAGGTATTTAATAGATCTAGTTCTTTTTTTAAGGAATTCTTAAGGAATTCCAAAGTCGTTTTGTTTAATTTTTAATACGGATTAAGTTAATTATATTAGATGGGAGCGGTTTATGTAGAATCTGCTGTTTTTTATTAATATTATGACACCTCTTCCTTTCGAGATTTGTCTGTCTTCTTTGATGATTTTGTATCTCTGTATAAAAAATGGGGTTTCTGGGTTGGTTCTGATGCATGCTATATCAATTCTGTTAGCTGTAGGAAGTATTGTAATTCGGCTTTTTTTTGATAATGTGTTGGCATTTCAATTTAGTATAGTTAAATCATTATGGTGATCCATAATTGTTGTTTAATACTGCAGCAATTAAGTGTTGGATATTCTGTATAATTGTTGGTATTAGTGAATTTATAAAATTAATAATGTGGTAGGTTATAAACTGAGTGATGTTTTGTATGAATGGATTACCAATATTGAAGTTGTTGTAGTTTCTATTTGCGTGATGGTTGTTATATTGTTGCTGTTAATGCTGATTTGTGATTGTTGTGTTACATTGGTGGTTGGTATTTGTCGCCTTTGCGAGTTAGGTAAATTGTTGGTTGGAGGTAGTATTGGAAATTTTATTATATTGAATTGCGGAGGAATAGGATTGTCCCTATGTCTAACATTTTGATTATTTCTTTTACTTTCTAACATTTTTCAACAGTATGGACATTCTACTGATCTGAGATCAGCCCTATGCTTCCCTAGACAAAGTTTACAAGTTGGGGGGAGTTCTTTTGTTCACAGTTTTCTGATAGATGATCACCTGCACAAAACACGCACGAAATTGTATGATTACAGTTGTTTTTACTGTGTCCAAAGTCTAAACACCGGTAACATTGAAGGGTGCTCTTGGATATCTTTCTTCTTTCTGGTTTCACTGTTATTATCTATTTGGTTTTATTTCTAGAACATCTTCGATTTTGTGAGTTCCATCGAAGTCTACTGCCACTACTGGTATGGGAGAATTGTTTTTGTATATTCGAGTAACTTTTGTAGCAGAATTGAATTTGCTATTGATTTCAGCTAAGATTGCATTTTCTGTGATTGAAGGATGAATCCGAATACGTGTGAAATTGATTTTTGGTGGCCAGAAAATATTTAACTGCTTTTCGGAAGTCGGTCACTGATTGGAATTAGATTGCAATCTTTAGATTCTTGAATTCTGTGGTGAAGTTGTATGAGACGTTAGTTTTTATTTCATTCGCGAGGGTAACTTGATTTTCAAAGTTTGTAACAAAAATTGGTGGGATTTTATGTTCTTCACTTAGATCCTCTGGGATCTCTTCGTTTAACTAACTAAATCGGTTTTTGATTTCTACATTGTACTGACTTTGTAAGTTCGACTCTGCCGAAGGCTGACTTTCTGTGGATACATGTTTTAAGTCTCTGTTATCATTGCCGTTATTGCTGGCTCGTTTTCCTTGCGACGTTATCTTGTTTTGATGCAGTTTGGGTTGTAGCAGAAGTCTGTTGTGACTGAATTTGTTGCTCGGGCTGGCCTGATGATCCGGTCCCGAATCGGTTGTTGTTGCTTGGCATTTGGCTGGAGATGGTACAGAATGTCGGAGTATTCCATGCTGTCCGTGGAGTTCACTTTACCTTCGTCGCGAAGCACATCAGATTAACCTTCCGAATTGTAAATCGAATTTAGGGCTTCGCTGACTATTCGCCCTGTGCTGGATAAATCATTGTTGTTCATTCAACTACTAAAGCACTAGTAGTGAATAAATGCAATAACTAGTGTTTCGTACACTACGTCACCACAGTTTCCTATTGTTCGTAGCTATGTTGAATTACACTTTCACACTAAACGATTCTAGCTACCGGTAGCGGAGCGACTGCTCTGGCCCACAGCTGAAGCGAGAATGAAATTAAGATTATCATCCAGAAATAACATTTCTTCTACATGCTGACTTTTACCTTTGAGCGGCTGTAACAATGCTATATGTTACTTCTGCACGTCGAACAATGTCTCTCTTGCTCTTGGAACAGTGTTCATCTTCATAGGCCTGCAAGCCTACTCCGTCTCTCGATGCTCTCCCCCGGAGCCAGTCATCGATGCGGGTGGGGCCCTCGACGGGACATGAAGACGCGGGCGCACGCGGTGGTACGGGAGGCGTGATCGAAAATTGTGATCTGGGGAGAGCGAAGAATGCATACCAAACTGCTGCAGCCATCGTCACGGGCCCGATGTCTTTTGTACTTTTTGTCTTTCCCCTCCCCGTTGTCTTCTTTTTCCATTTTTTCTCTCAGTGTGCGCGGCGACTTTTCCCTCCACATTTGTATTCCTTGTTTCTTGTAGACTTTTTCAAATTACATAATGCATATTCTATCCCATTTCTTCTTTCCCACTGTTTACATTCACTCGGGCCCTGGAACTCACGTCTCCGCGTTTCTCCCCCTTCCTCTTGCTTTGTGCGCGACTCTCCACGCGGGGCTGTCTCTAGTGCTGCCATCTGTCCACGCGTTTATTCCAGCCACGGTGCTCTTGGGGCTGAAATAAGAACATCGAAGAAAGAAAAGAAACACGAACAAAAGTGAATATCCTTTCCCACCAAATTTTCGTTACTCAAATTATATTCCATAGGCCGCACGCCATTGTAACGTATATGTTAATTTTTTGGGTTCCGCCGCGCCAATCTGAAGGTATATTTCTTCGCGTCTCGCTGTCTTTTGGTAACGGCGAAAGGCGAAGGGGCTCGGCACTAAAGAAAGCAGTTGATACCGCAGCAATATTCGCGGAGGTACAAATAACCCACCGGGCGCCGCGGGTTAGGCCGTAACGATTTCCGCCGTAGAAAGGAGTGGGTGGGGAGAGACATCAGGGAAAATCAAGACGAAGAAAGAGTAAGAGAGCGTAGCGGGAGTACAAGGAAAAAAGGCAGGGGGAAACATGAAAGGGGGAAAGAGAGAGAAGAGAGAGAGAGAGAGAGAGAAGAGAGAGAGAGAAGAAGAGGAAGGAGAAACTGACGTTAAAGCAAGCCAGGAGGCGCGGGAGGGCAGCAGGTAAGACGTGTGGAGTCGCGAAGTCGCAGAGACATCGGTGGCGGTAGCGCGTGGCCGCTCTGCAGCAGCTGCTGCTGGCGGCGCGCCTTGTGCCCGGCCCTTCTGCCTTTGAAGCCTCAGCTCGCGGAGAAGCTTTGGAGCGAGTCGCGCTCTGCCGCTACGCTTTATGATTACAGGTTTGAAAACACCATTGTGTTTTCAGACAGAATGAAACAGAAAGAATGTGGTATTACTACAGAATTAAGGCTTTCGAAAAGATTTCATTTGATTCATCAGCGATGTGTTATATTTGGTCATTCTCTGTCAACTCATTTTATGATAACTGATAAAAAGTAATGAGTAGATAATGATATAAATTCACGTCAACGAAAGGAAATGTGGCAAAGTAAATAAACAATAGAAATTTAGAGTATTGAGGCAAGAACACACAAAATACAAGAATACAATAGAATAAATTCTATGGTGGCAGCAGAGATTTTGTGGTACTCCATAATAAACTATCTGGGGAAGGTATCTACCGCAATAGTATTAAATGTAATTTTAATATGATTACATATATGTAATCAAACACGTGTTTCGGGAACACTCTTTCCATCTTCAGTGGTTCCAAGTAACACAGATTAAACGCATAATTTCATGGAAAGTCGTCAAAGTATGATGCCATTTTGATCGTACGCTGTACGAAAGCAGACTGTGGGAAAGTAAGGGAGGAAATCCTTGACTGTGAGAAGGTAAGGGAGTTTCAATGATTGATTTAATACTTTTATCTCTAAAGCAGAACGAAGTACTGATAGCGATTAATGAAGAAAACAGATCGACCATTCATAAAAGTGAAAAAAATGTAAATTTCTAGACTCGATACCAGTTTTGGCGAATAGGAGACCATTATTCGCAATTTCAACATTTCAAAGGTACTAATTTCAAAACGTTTCATCGCATGTTATTACGCGTCGCGAAGACAGAAAATGGAAAGCAATGCTATGCTTAGTACTAGAATGCTTTATTCGTAAAAGGAACAGCTGTTCGCGATAAAGGGTCGTAATGCAACCGCCTCAGGGGGTTTATTACAGAGAAATATATGCGCACACACGAACTCATCTCCGGCGGGCAGAGCAGACAAGTGCCTGCCGACGGGAGCTCTCGCGGCTGGCAGGCAGGCAACGGACGCGCGCCCACGGGATATGAGGGAGCTGT